>JAQZBX010047464.1:0-20464 GCA_029593785.1 Cabassous unicinctus
CCTCCCCGCGCTCCCTCCCCGCGCTCCCTCCCCGCGCTCCCTCCCCGCGCTCCCTCCCCGCGCTCCCTCCCCGCGCTCCCTCCCCGCGCTCCCTCCCCGCGCTCCCTCCCCGCGCTCCCTCCCCCGGCTTCTACTGTCTACATCCAAATTTCCTCCCTTTGTAAAGCCTCCAGATTATGGACTAAGATCCACCCTGACTCGATTGGACCACACTTAACCAGAAATAACAGGTTCAAAAGGTCCTATTTACACATGGGTTCACACCCATAGGAAAGCAAATTAATATTTGATCATGTGTTTTGTGGGCTATGTTATTCAATCTCTAACAAGGGTATGCTAGTTAGGGTTCTCAAGGGAAACAACTTACAAGAGATCTCTCTCTCTCTGTGTGTGTGTGTGTGTGTGTGTGTGTTATGTAAATAGTATGAGATCTTTTTTTATAGGAATTGGCTCACATGACTGTGGAAAATGGCAAATCCAAATTCTGTAAGGTCGGCCATAAGCTGGGAACTCCAATGAAGGTTTTTGATGAATTCCCCAGTAGAACCTGGCTGGTTGAAGTACAGATGGAAATTCTCCCTTCTGACTGCTGAAATCATCATGTCTCCTTTAAAAGCCTTCAACTGATTGGATGAGACTTCTCTCATTGCTGAAAGCAATCTCCTTGGTTGATTTTAGAGGTAATCAGCCATAGATACAATCAACTTACTGGTGATTTAAATCCATGAAATGTCCTCACAGTAACAATCAGGGCAGTGCTTGCTTGACCAAGCAACTGGACACCATGATCTGGCCAAGTTGACATAAGAACTTAACCGTCACAAGGGGTGAGCCCAGGCATTATAAACAACTCTGGCATCCCTTTCCCAAGCTCCTTGCTCTCCATTATATCCCTAGTGATTTTCCTAGCTTCTCGTTTTGGTCATCTGGGCAGGAACCACCTACTTTCATGGTTGTTTCACAGATGGGCCCAACTGGTGGGAAGACCAAGAGAGGAAAAAAGGCAACAGGGCTTGGCAGTGTCACTAAAAGTAGATGAAATGTTTTCTTCTTGGAGTTTTGGGACCTTCAGGCTTACATTTTTGGTCACAATCACTGCCACTGACAGCCCCACCATGGGACTTCCTGTTGGCCCAGGTGCAAAAGAACAGAGGAAAAGGGGAGAAAGAAAGATGAGTGTTTCCCCCACTCCCTCTGAGGTTTAGGAGTTGCTGTCTGTGAACCAGGCTTCTCTGTACCACAGGACTCACTGCAGGTTTCGGGCTGAACTGACTTTTAGACTGGGGGAAATCTGGAGGGGAAAAAATGACAAAGGCACTTCAGATTCTAGGGTCCTTCTCTGATCCTCCTGTTGCTATTTACTTTTCAAAGTTCTCTGGACCATGTATTCTGTCCAGGTTTTGTAGTCTAATTCATTGGGAAGGAAAGGAGGACTTGTGTTAACTCTGTCTTATCTGGAATGAGAATTCGGTAATACATATTATATGCAAGCACATGATGTATATAATATACAAGTGTTTTTAAGAGGACTTATCTTCCCTGGTATTCTTAAAATAATATATTTCATCCAGACATGGTAGAAATGATTTATGATTATCAGTTTATAGTTTTCCACCTTTTACTTGATCACACAGACTTCTTTATCCAAGTATAGGAAATTAGATAAAAATTTAAATCATGAAAAGGTAAATATACCAATAAACAATATTTCTTCATGATTTTGATCTATGACCAGAGCTTGGCATTATGGGATATTTAGAACTCTAAAATAAGCTACATGACCTCAAGGAAACGTTTTAATTTGTTAAAATTACAATATAAACTAGTAAACATGTATGTTACACAGAAGGGGTAAAATAATAATTCAGGATGACAGTAGGAAGAATAGAGGAAGGCAGTGCATGTCTAAACTGACAAACTATACAGACAAGAAAGTCTGAGTTGCAAAGAAGGATAAAATATACTCTTGGGGAAGCTGAGGTTTTACCTGGGTCTAGAAGGACTGTCAGAATGAATATTGCTGTTAGAGGATATGGGGAAATAATTCTCGATGGGTAGGATGGCCTGAACAAAGTTATGAGATGGGGAAAATATATAAATAAACCGGTTTGGCTGAAGTCAAAGATTCATGAAGGGATGTAGTTGAATATGGCTGGAGGGAGAAAAAAGAAATCGGCTATGAATGTAAGGTTCAAAAATGTGATTTCAAGTCCACATTTTCTTCTTGATCATGTTTTACCTCATAATACTACATAAGTGATACAGTGAATATAAACAATATCTTCTCAGTTGCTCAGCACTGCTTGTGCATGCCTTGGGTGGTGCCAGAAGACCTACTTTTCCAGGCACCCACAAAGGCAGGGGATTCAGACTAGCAAAGCTAGCACATGGGCTAAGCACAATATGGTCTTTCTGTAATAGAGATGAGACTACGGGAGGACATCCAATAATAAGCCTCATGTACTAGGCCAGTTCCAGAATAAAAGCAGGCTAATTCCAGGGTCTGAGAAAGGAAACTCAAGCAATCCCTGGTAAGGAAGCTGCTCTGACAAGTTTTAGAAATAAATTATGTCTTTTGATGTATACTGTTAGCTGTACCATGAAGCACAAACATTTTGGTCATGAAGGAGCAGAGTCTGTTGCTAAAGCTTGTGTAGGTTCTCAGAGTGACAGGGTGAGTCCTGTGACATCCAAGACCTGCAGTATCTAGGGTGTGCATAAGGCCATGTTCTTGCAGATATGTCTGCTTTGGAGAGGCATTTTCCTCATAGATTTCAAGAGGCTCAATCTTAATGGTCTCGATTCCCATTATAATATCCTAACTTCCCCAGCTTGTTTGGTTGATTCCTTCTTTCCTTTCTCCCTCCATTCCTTCCCCCTCTCTCATTCCTTCTCTCTCTTTCTCTTTCTTTTGCAATACTTTTAGATACTCTCTGTAAAATCCTCTTGCAGGAAAACATACAATGTCTTATATGACCCTTTGGAGACTGAGACCCATGAGGGCATGAAACACCTCTTTATCCATTTCTGTAGTGCCGATGCACATGTTTGATGGTCTATAGTCATGACAAAATGAAAGAAGATCAATCTTTAAGACACAAAGCAAACTATGTGCATTACTCTGCAATAATTTGAGAAGAGAATGAAATAAATGAAATGAAATTGAAATGATTGAAGCATTAAACAAACAAGAATGCATTATGATAACAGGAGCAAGATTTGCAATAGCTGAAAGCCAGTCATTGCATATTTCATCCTTCTGCTCCTTGATGGTTATGTGGCAATGGAGGGATAAATAGCATCTGATTTTACCAACCTCTACTTGGTGTAATTATCATAGTGTATTTTATGGTACTAGGTCAGATTTTTGAAACTAAATTCCAAAGAAAGGCCTATAGTGCTTAAATTCCTTTATGGTTATCTAACTTTCAAAAACATGCTTTCCATTTTGGAACAATCATATTTGGAGCATTGGGTAACAAACTTGGCTTTCCTCTGTTCGCATGAGTAGAGTCTCCGAAGTAATCACATACCTTACCTACCCCATTCTCTTTTCATTCAACTACCTCCGTTCAAATAGCAATTGATTTCTAATGAGCTATTAGTTCCATGTGGATTTATAGTCAATTAGAATCAGCATTATTTGAATGAAAAGTCAGTAACTACCTATTATTTGAGACATATGTGAATATGTTTAATTCTTCCTTTGGCATCCCACCATCAGATCTTAGCATGATATCAATACTTCTCATATTTCTTTGTTTCTAATATCCCCATAACAACTAGCATTCTACTTTATTGATTTTTGTTTGTTTGTTTGTTTGTTTTGTTTCTACTTCCCAGTGGGGAATCTAATCTGATGTTATAGTCAGGGACAAAGAAAGTGCTAATTAGCAGATGAATGCAATTAGTACTTGCATCAAATGTTTTCAGGTAACTTCTGTTTCTGACATATACTTACAACTTATGTCAGCATTTTTCATTTTACACAATATAAACTCAACAAAAACAGTAAAACATTTATAAAAAAGGCTCTATAAACCAAAGCAATTCCAATTTAATATTAGAGGGGTAGGCAACGAAAGGCTTTTCTCTAGCTTAAAAAGTACGTACCTGTCCTCTCTACCCACTCAATGATTGTCCTTTCGTGGCTTCCAGCCAAGGTATAACCTCTTCCATGGAACTGTCTCCATCTCTTCCTGCTCTACCACTTTATCATCAGGCTCATATGAAGTCCAAATTCCACTCACTAGACATGCTATAAGAGTTCATGAATCATTTTTGCCTCTGTTGCAGTATTCTGTTATATCATTGTTCCTGTTATATAATTCTTTATGCACTATATACTTTGCCTTCTCCAACTAGACTGGAAATAGTTTGAGGAGAAGGACTGTCATTTACATTTTTGTGTATACCACTGTATCTAAAATAAAACCTAGTAATTTTTAGGCTTTCAATAAACACTTGCTGACTTAAGATCTAGTGCCTCAAGCACCCAATACAATGATGAATCGATGGATAGATGGAATGATAGATGAATGGGCAGATGAATCATAGACCATTAGAGTCAAAGGGAACTTAATTATCTGAGTAGACACTTCATTTTTCAGATGAGGAAACTGGGATCCAGAGAAGAGAAATGACCTGCATCAAGGACAACAATAAATAGTATTATAATTTTTATTTTGTATTTGTTGACTCATCTAGATATGACTGTTCTTGGTCCTTGTCTGTCCTGACTTTCCAACCAATTTTTTTCCTCCTCTGTCTCCTATGTATCTCACAGGGATTATGAGGCATAAGCATACAGCAAGTGCTCCATATTTGTAAGAATTGTGGTGAGCATATTTGTCTAGACTCCTCATACCACTCATCTTCTAGGGAAAAGAAAGAAAGATGTTCATCCCTTCTTCACATTCAGTGCCTCTCTCCCTTCCCCTTAAGGCTATGGTAAGACCTAAGAATGAGAGTTCTCCATCCTACCTCTGAACTCTCCTCAGGCCTCTCAGAGGCTTTGGGGGGATTTTTCACATTGGAATTGAGAGATTACCTCCCTGGGGGCAGAGCCCAGGGATGGTAGACAGCCATGGTTCTAGGCCAGTTGAGAAATTCAGACTTGGGGAGTGATTTCTTTTTTTCAGAGAGAGACAAAAGGAAGACAGGAAAATGGCAAAATAATTAGCAAATGTGGAACATTCTGCTGTAGTTCTCGGTACTATCTTTTTCAACCCTCGCAAAGAATCACATGAGCAAGGCCGCCTTAGGAGCTAGCCTATCTGGCACCTTTGTGATAATTAGGAAAAGCTGTCTCTTCCTCCAGGCAGAAAAACTCTGGTACCAGGGTGTACCAGTGGAAGGCAGGCTGGGTTCAGGCCACATTCACCCGCCAGGAGATGTCTTGTACAGTAAACAAGTGTACGGTAAGCTGACTGTGAATACAGTTAGGAAAATGATTTCCTTTTAATGGATGAGAGAACAGAGGTTCCGTATGCTACGCAGCATGCCCTAGTCTCCACAGCCAGCAGGTTACAGTGCTTGATTCACACCTACCTGAGCCCAAAGGCTCATGCACTCCTCCTCTTATCAAACTACTTGCTCATGAGCTGTCATTAATGTGCTTGTACTTTCCCTCCTTTCCCTCTCCCTCTCTCTCTCTCTCTGGGTGAATATATAAGCCCTACCTCCACTGTTATTCCTCCAATGGTCTAAGCCAGAACAGAAGACCATGGTCTCATTATTTGCATGGGGCTACTCAACCAAGTGTAGAATGCTGGCAGGTATTTTGAAATAGGCAGGTAGAAATCAACAAGAGTGTAATATGTTACAGCTAACAAGCATAAGTTGAGATTGCTTTTTTTTAACCCTCAGTTTTTCACCATTTCCATTTGTAAGGAGGGTGACCATAGGGCTAGGGAGGGTAGCAGAGGAAAGTCCCTTCCAAAATGATGAGAAAACATGCCACCAAAGACCTTCAAATAGCAGTTTATGCAGTGCTGAGAATTTACAGTCCTGTCGAAATGAGTCTAAATTCAATAGCAACCTAAGGAGCCAAATCTGTTGGGTGAGTTACACATTACCTGGGTACATTAAATGTACTTCGGGGAGATAGTCATTCTTTCAAGTTGGTGGGACAGATTCTATGCATTGGAACAATACTTTATCAAATGCTAGATGCCTAAATGAGGTAACATAATTTGTAAAGCAACTGCATCTAATTGAAGGTATAGTTTGTGAAACTTGGCCCATGGTTGTGTGCTATATACACATTTTGAAAAGAGAATAAATTGATTGAGACTGGGTCCTGCCCACCAGCAGTTTGCAATCAAAGCATAAAGCAGAGTCTACATCTTAGAAGGACTAGAGTGCTGGGTAAAACTTTAAGGGAGAAATAGGCCCAGGGCTAAAATATAGATATCCAGTAACCAAACAGAGAAAGTGGTGACTTGATTTCAAAAATCAGACAAAGCCTGTATTTTTAAACTTCTGGGAATAGAGGTGGTACAGGGAAATTTGGTGAATATGGACAAGATTTAATCTACAGCCCAAAGCAGGAATGACCCTAAATGAAGGGGGTCCAGAGATCTTAGATGTGAGGAACAGGCAACCTGGCCGGTAGCTCTAAATGAACAAACTCCAATGAAAAATAGGAAAAATAGCAGGCATCCAAAATAACCTGGCCTCAAGGAGTTTTTACTCCCTGCGGAAGCCAGATACATACACAATTAATTGCATTGCACAGTGACTTCACGGTCCTGTAGCAGTACTTCTCAAACTTTATCATACTTATAAATCCCTGTGGATTGATTTTTAGAAGTGAAGACTCAGATTTGGGGCTGGGGCCAAGAGTCTACAATTCTAATCACCCCAGCTGATGCTGATGCTGCCATCCACTGCAGGCCGAGGAGCAGTGGGGAAAAATAGAGGAAATAGGAAAGCTCTGGGGGAATGTACATTAAGCAATGTTGAAATCTAATGAGGGGTTCTGGAGAAGAATCCTCAGAATAAGGGAACGCTGAGCTGGGACTTGGAAAATGCAAACAAGAAGATTTGGATTCTGCTATCAGGTTTAGTAAGGTAGTATGGTGAAAAATAGATTCTATTCAACAACTATTTATTGAGGAAAATGGAAAGCCAAGGTATAGCTACTGCAGAACACCAAATTTTAAAATGCTAATAGTGACATGTTTTCCATCTTGAAATTTTAAACTGCGGTTTATTTTCAAAATGAGTTTTTGTAATATTAACCCCAAACTTTCATGTACTTCTCTTCTCTGTATGGGCAAGCCAAGGAGGTTGTGTGCTCATTCTGCTGAGCTTGTTTTGCTTGCCTGTTATGGAAGGCAAATTAAGGCCAAAGACCTTATTTCCATTGACTCAAGCACCAAATGACCTGTTTCAACATGAGAGCAAACAGCAGTCATGTAGACAGTCTGAATCTGTGCAGCAGATTTTGACACCTGTTGCTCTTTAATTCCGGCCAAGATAATCCCCCCTCTCTCAAGCCAGCTGGCTCATGTCAAGCCTTGTTGGCCATTACTGGAACTATCTGGAGATATTAAGTTATGGCTTTGCTTCAGCTTTTGCAGCAAGAGGAGAGATTCAGATGCTAGCGGACTACTTGGTCAATAGTGCATGTGGTTTACAGCCACACACCCCAGTGCTCTGGCAACCAAGCAGAGAACCCAACACCTGGACAGCAGAGTCCTGGGCCAGACACCATCAGCCTGCACAGAGCACCGCCTGCCAAGGCTACATGTAGAATTGGCAGGAGGAGAAGTGCTGTGTGGGAGGGGAGTCCAGCAGGGCATTCTCAGATAGGAAGTCATTGGCATCATTAGAATTCTCTACTGAATTTAGCTATTCTCAGTGTGACCCTGCAATTGGTCATTGATTTTTAGGGTTTAAGGTGGTTGTGCACACACATGTATATGAGTGAGTGCTTATGATGCGAGGGGGGAAATCTCCTCCAACACACACGCACACAGATTGTAATCACTACAAATAGGTTCCCATTACACTGGAGATTAGCAGATGCTCATTACCATATATCAAATTAGGCATAAGGAGGGCAAACTGCTACAGCATTAGCTCTCCCTAATGATACCACTGTGCCCTCATGCTTCAAAAACACTGTACTGACTCCTTCATATCGTAAAAGACTCTGTATTTCAATCTCTACTCCAAGGCTCTGAAGAAAAGCCTTTACGTACAAGGCCTGCATTTTAAAGGGACATTTTAAGCTGACTTTTAAATGAGATGATGATAGAATAATATGCAATCATAAACTTCAAATGTCAGAATGAATTGCCAGAGGTGAAATAGTTCTTGCTAAACTTCAGGTAGGGGGTACCTAACAATTCTTTACAGATAGATACCCATTTTGTTTTTTAAAATCTCCAGGGAAAGAAATTCTGCTTTTTTACTTTCTAATGTATTTTTTAAAATATCAGTGTCCATTTTTTTAGTCTATTTCATCTAATTTTAATGGAACAGATACTCTCTAGGTCTATGTTTATGTTAAATCTAGAACACTCAAAATTAGGGATTACAATACTGAAAAAGGGCACTGTATTTTAAAATATATTAAATGCATTTCCCTATATTATGTATAATTTTATTAACAGGAAATAGTTAACAGAAGTTCATATATGAACAACTAAAGCTTCCCATATCCTTTCCTGAGCATTTTCTCAGTTCTACCAAAATATTCATCTCAAAAAACTGTCAAATCACCATTAAAAGCCCTCTTTACTACAGCAGTCCTTCTGGGGATTTCTTCTTAACCTGCTTTTTCCCAGCATGTCCTGGAACAGGAAGCACATTTGGAGACAGCCTAGGTGGATTAGAAGGGTGGGCACAGAAATTTGCTGTGCGATTTGACAGCATAGTCTGTCAGACATAGATGGAACTAATTCCTTCCCTTCCAAGGAAGATCAGCATTGTGTATCTCTACAAAAGGCAAGATCTTTTTAAATAACAAGTCATGAATAAGAAATCAGGGCAGTGTTGTAGCTCTGAGCTTTATCATGAATTTTTAAGAATATGCAGGAAGCCTAATTTGGTCAGTTATTTTCCCCAGAGACATAAAAATAGGAAAATAACAGACATGGCAAAATAAACTACGTTTGCTCTCAGAATCATAAAGGAAGAAATGACTACCACCAGCAAACACCATAGACGGTTCCCCAGCCGTATTCTAAGAATCAGTGTTGAAAGTCCACACCACAGTCTCCCAGAGTCATGAGTCTTGGAGCTGCTTTTAATTTGCCAGTGGACTATTGCCCATTAATCTGCCCCACACTAGTGTTGGTTGCTCATCAAAATCCCACTGGATAGCTAAGATCACACAGATAAAAATGAATAGTAAAGATGATTTAGGCCACCCCTAAATTTTATATCTGGGAAACTAAGCCACAAAGATACTTAAGAACATGCCCAGCGTCACATATCTTAATCTAAGGTTTCCTGAATCCCAGATGAACCCCAGGTGAAGGTTGATTTGAGCATATCTAGAATCTGATATCACATTAGAAGCTGATTTCCAAAAGTTATAAATAAGACAGAAAAGAAAAGATCAGATAGCAAGTCAACATTAATGTTTAAATATTAAGGAGCATTTTAAAAGATAATCTGATCATTTCTCATTTCATGAACCCCTATTTAAAACTCAAACATCTCTTTATTGATCTCCCATTAACAGGCAAATACTTCCTTCATTTACAGTTTAATTTTCTACATTTCCTTCATGTTTTCTGTGCACATCATCCACACCAAAGGATTTACTCTTACCTAAATATGTTAGCATTTCCTTGCATCAGTATTCATGAATAAATGAAACTAAATGACTCTGCACAAGTCTGAGCTCCAGCAGGGTAAGGGTTATATCTCAGTCATTTTTACGTGTTTAGAACGTAGCACAGCATCTGGAAAATAGTAGATACTCAATAAATGTTTATTGAATGAATAAATTAGCTCAGTAACTAATTGGTGAGGGAAGAGACAATGAACATGGGGTGATACCTTACAGAAGTGTCTAAAATGTTGAATACTAAAAATGTAAAATGCAAATTACCTTTTTAAATGTTTAATATTGTTATAATGCAAAATGTGGTATCAAATAGAAATAGAACTATAAATATAGATCTCTGATTCACCAATCTATATAATCTCCTGTCCTAAAATAAAGGAGAAAAAAAATATAAGCTTCTACAGGAAGACATCAATACAACTGTGCTGAATGCTTAGTGCTAGACTGGCATTTACAGCTCTATGTATTAAGTATTTTAGACTATAAATCCAGCTCTGGCTCTTAATTATTCAGACACCAAGGGATCCATTTACCACTGCTGTATTATAGCTTGCTAATCCAAGGGCATTTTAAGATTTCTTGTATTTATTTTGCATGTGTTCCATTTCTTAAGCAGTTTCAAATATTAAATATATAGAAAGGTGTGTATTTTCATACAGCTTCTTTGACTTCAAGGTCTTTTGTTGCTTGGGTTGTTCCCTAACATCCCTGGTTATCCCTTTATGCAATTCCATGGACATGTGGGCTACATATTCCAGATGGAAAATCTGATGTCATCTTGTGTGGGTACCTAGGATATCTCATTAGTGAGCTATACTTGCAAGATGACTTTGCAAAATGAGAGCTTCTAAGACTTTAAAACTAGCTTTGTATCCCACAAATTTGATACTTATTCCTAAACTCTGGTCATGAATTTCAAGGCAATAATCTTAAAAAGGAAATATTTCATTTTGGAGATTTTTGCTTTAATATTCTTATTCCTTCCTTATTTCATAGGTATATGCATTACTTCTCCAACTAAAGAGCAATCTTCATTCTTCTGTTTTGTTTTTATTTTTTTTCCCCCCAAACCTCTCCCACTCTGCCACCACCTGCATGGAGGTAGATACAGAGTTAGAAATTTCCCACGGAGTTTCTAGAGATATCCTTATGGACACTGAAACACGTACTTGGAAAAAAAAAATTCTCATGTAGAATAGTGGCTGGTTGACTATTCATAAGAGGGTAAGAGCTGACCCACTAATGGAGTAATGAGCTATCGAAGATTTCTATGTTTTCACAGTTCTCCTCTTGGTTTCTGTCACATACTTTTGATATGAGATTGCTGTAGGAAGGGACCACATTCCATTCTTTCAATCATGTCTTCAACAAATATGTTTGAGTGTCTCCTATGTCCTAATTATTATTGTATACTTTGGCAATAGGAACTAAAAAAAAACAATGACAGCTTCATTTCTCTCTCTATTCTAGGTTATAACTTTGAGAGATGTTCTTACAACTGTCAGGGGGCCTTTCACTAACGAAGGGTAATGAAGCCCATCAGGCATGTCTCTATCGCAAGCCTTGTATTCTCTCTCCTTTCCCTTCCTCTTCTCCCTCAAAGCTTCCCTCACTGGGATGGAGGGAAAATCAGTTTTCTACCTCACTAACTTCTAGTCACAAACATTCAGTGGCAGAATACTTGCAAATCAAGGCAATATAAAATTACCAAATATTTTATGAGTAACTATTATATATGATTCATTCATGTACTTAGCAAATGTTTGTTAAGCCCATACCACGTGCCAGGCACCAATCTGGGCATTCTTCCCAGGTTAAGTTGGAGACATATATAAGGTAAAGAAGTCCTGTCTTCAAAAAACTTTCAGTCTAGTTTAAGTATATTATCCAATCTCCCAACTGGAGACTGATAGCCTGAATGGTGTCTGATCACTACCTCACCCAAAGCCATCCAAAGGGAACTTGGTGTACGGGTCACCTACTGTCTCATGAGTCAGTGTCACTAACTTTTGATTTAAAGAGAAGAAAATGATCCACAAGAAGCAAAATCTCCTCATCTGCGCTCTCTGGTCTTTGGGCTAAAATGTCAGCAGGTTGTTAATACTTTAATGACTAGAAGCCTAATTACCTGGAATGAAGGACGGGCATTTTTCAGAGTCAGGAGCAGGGAGAACTTTTCTGTCATAAAGAGCTGCCACCCCTTCCTTGATTATTGCTACTGCTTCATCTGAGGGTCAAGCATGCTGAGCTGATTGAGAATGTCGCATTTAGGATATTCTTTGTCAGTGCAGTGCATTTGGTCCTTCTTTAGTTTTTCTATATTCCTCATGTCCTGAGGAAGAGTGAGAAGAAGCTTTTGGGTTTGATAACAAATTTAGAATCAGTTAGATTAAAAGCAGTATCCAGGTCCCTTAGCTTCCCTAGAGCAAGACAATATTGTTTTTACAGGTTATTTAACACTGCTTCCTTTGTGCCAGTCTCCCATTGAAGGAATGGCAATGACCTTCCACTGTTGATAAGATCAAGTTCAAACTCCCATATTCGTGGCCTCTGCGCAACCCAGACCCACTCTGCCCTTCCTGATTATCTTTTGCCACACTGAGTCACACACCCTCTACTTTGGGAATTCAGCACCTTTTCCCCCAAGAGGTGTACAGCTAAAATTTACCTCCTGTGCTCCTTCTTCTCCTAGCGGAATATATTTTTAATTCATATAGCATTCTATATGTTTCAGATATTCAAGTATTACATTATATGCTTTCTTCCCTCCTTTCCTCATTGCTTTATGTGTGAAGATGTCAGGGCTGTAAAGAGAACAAGGCTCAGGTGCTAGAGCACACAGTACTAGAACTAGCTTCGTGGCATTTTAGTTGTGTGATCTTGGCATGTTACTTTGTTATTCTGGGCCTCAGTTTCTTCATGAGTAAAAGGAGGAAATGTCCCTTCTAGTGCAATGAGTGTATGTCTACAACTTTCAAGCCACCTCACGGATCCCTGAGGATTCATGACAGGTTTTCATTTTCCCTTATACCCTTCACAGTCGACAATATGTGTTTAATAATTATAGATTTGACTAAACATTTATATAAATATTTGTAATGGAAATGTATACATTTTGTTTGTCCCAGCATCTCTTTGGAGAATAAAGTAAGAGTTTGAATAGTGATCAAGAAACAGAGGCCAGAATGGGTCCAGCACCCGTGTCACTGATTCTTTCTAGCTGTACAGAAGCACCATACATTAAAAAAAATAAAAAATAAAAAAAGACCCCTGCAAGAACAGCATGGTGCCTTAGATTAACACACCAGTCCTTTTCTAATACTTGAGATTAATACCATAATTGATAGTAAATTTAGCGTTAGGGGACTGAATTGTGTTGTCTCAATTTATGAAGCCGCAATCTTCCATGTATGTGAATGTTGATGGGTTGTGTTAAGTGATTAGATTTAAAGTGAGAAGAGCAAGGTAATCAGCATTATAATTTCACGTGAGGATGGCCTTTTTATCCTTACATGTGTGGAAGTAAGTGACAGTAATGGGATCTCTTTATTATTCAGTTAGTCTAAATTTTCCCCTCAACAACTTCAGATCAGAGAAAGACAAAGTTTTAATCTGCATGGAAAGGTGCTCTATAGAATGCTTTATTAGCTTGAGCTATAACTGCTTCCACACAAGAACCATGTATTGTGTGCATGTGAGACAGAGGGACAGAGAGGGACAGACGGGAGCTGGGAACATTTAGTAGGCAACTCTTTCTACTTACTTAGTTATTACTTAGGCTTGCTCATGTCAAAAGACTGACTCTAGAAATACTGGTGGTAGCAATCCTCTCATGGCAGTCTCTGAGAACTCTAGAGAGTTCCAGATCTTCTTGAAATATTAGAGTTGGACACTGCAGTATCCAGACTCTTCTTTATGCATATTTGCAAAAAAGGGAGCAAACATTGGAATTAGAGAGTTGTTTATGGTTTCTTATTAGAAGTAAGGGGAAAGCCCAATGGCTTTTTATCCCCATAACATCAGCCTTAAGGCTTCTTCCTTATTACTCTAAACTTTTCATAATAGCATGTCTCATTCTTTAAAAGTCTGTGAGTAAAATGACAAATAGGGCAAAGTTAGCCTCTTCCATTCTTTGTTTTGCTGTCCTTTCCTCCCTGTGGCATGAGTCCCTTTAAGCACCCTGTACTGTCCGACTCTAGCCAGCCCCCACTCCCAGATGCCTCCTGTCCAGCACAGGCCTGCTGATAAGAAGCTACAGAAACTCAGGCAACCCTATGTTTGTCACATTATCTTTCTTCAGATTTCTCATCTGAAAATGCCTTTCTCCTGGCATAATTATAAAGATTAAAGTTGATAATACATAGGATATTTTGAAAGTGTAAGATGCTATGCAAATTATATATATATTGTTATAGTCTTCACAGATCTAGGATTCCAGATGCCAGTGGATTTCCATCAAAATTCCTTTAGGACTTATCGGGTAGCAAGCAGTAAAAAGAAGCACTAATACGGGAAACTTGAGTCAAATGGTACAGATGGGTCAATCTAGATGCAAATGGAAAACTAATCACTGGATTCAGCAAAGTATAGGTTGTTGGGGATCTTAAGAAAGTAGTTTTAGGGGACTAGTAAGAGCCATTTCAAAAATGGGAGGAAAAGGAATGAGACACAATAAGTATAGGCAACTCCTTTGAAGAGTTTTCATGTAAAGAAGAGCAAAGAAATGACTTGGTAGCTGGAAGGAGAACTCCGCTCAAGAGCAGGATTATTTGTAGGCTGATGAGAAGGATTTTGTAGAGAGCGAAAAAATACTGATAATGCAGGAAGGAGATTTCGGCAGTGTCTAAATAAGCATAGTAGGATGAGATGTGGTGCCCAGAGAAGGAGTTGGCCTTAGAGAGCAGAACAAACATTTTATCCACTAAACTAGGACGGAAGGCAGCACTGGTGCTGGTAGCTGTGTGCATAAAGTGGGGAGCCTTGTGGAAATTTTCTTCTAATTGATTCTATTTTCTTAATTAAATAGGAAATAAGGTCATAAAACGGAGAGCGAGTTGGAGTTATAACGAGACCGGAAACGATGTGGAATTTTCTTCTAAGAATGTGGAAGAGGAAATGTTCTAGAACGCTGTGGTTTGATTTCTGGGCAGCACTGAGAGCCCGGTCGAGGTTAGTGGTCTTTAAAGTGAGAGGGTGAAGGCATAGAGTGGATGATGATTTGTATTTCATGAGGGCAGAAGTGTTACCAAACCTCAAATTTAGGGTAAATGTTAGGGAGTGGTAACAATGATTGACTGCAGAATTTAAAGGGGAAATGGACCTGAGGAAGCTGAGTGAGAGTGAAAAGGAGAGAGGATCATTGTGGGTTCCAGGGACAGTTGGAGTCAGGGAGTAGGAGAGACTGAAAATAAGAGACAGTGGTCTGGGTGGGAATTGAGATTCTGGCGGGACTGTGGTTAACAGCAAGGCAGTGGGCTGGGGTGTCACGGCACAGTCCTCCTCTCGACACCTGTATAGCTTGCTCCCTCACCTCCTTTGCATTTTTGCTTCCCTAACCCCTTTTCAGTGAGACATCCCCTCACCAGCCGATTTGATATTGCAGCTTCCCCCACCACCATAGCAAGGCTTTGGGTATCCCCCTTTCCTGGTTAATTTTTCCCCAAAGAACTTTTTACCTTCACGCACTTTGTATATATGTATTTCCTTATTTTGCTTATCTGCCTTCCTCCAGTGGAATTAAAGCTCAAGCCAGGACGTGTGTCTCTTGATTTCTATGACAGGTGTAGGGCCTAGAACCATGTGCCTGGCACATATTGGCTAGGCAGGCATTCAACATATTTGTGTTGAATGACTTGAATAAAGCAAGTACTATTGTCTTTTTTGACATGGAAATCCCAAAGTGTCAGTAAGAGAGAATCTATAGAATTAGCTGAATTTTATGCTTTTATCGGATAATGGCTCTTTCTGGATAGTCGAATTTTCTGAATAGCTGAGGATGCATTCATCCCATTATGTTCCTAATATTTTTACCTATTTTTGAGTAAAAATCCAAATGAATGCACAATATGGAGCTATTCCTTTCTCTATTGGATTAGATAGAACACCATTTAACCAGTGGTTGACTGTTTTGGATCAATATTCTAAAAATTGCCTAGTAGTCTCTCCTGAGACATGTATGAATTTTCTTTTTATTCTGTTGCTAAAGAGACCAGGCTGCAATGCTTTTAGTAACATCTGTTCTTTTTGTCTCCTCCTCTGCTCTCAGGCTACCAGCTATTTCTTTGCACTGCAGTGTGTGCTCAGGTGATAAGAGGTCATTCCACCACGCACACACCTACTCCTACCTCATAATTTGCTCGTTTAATACACTTTGGACTGATTTTAAAGGATTTATGTAAAAATAAGAGAATACAGACATTGAGTGAGGCCACAAGGGCCACTCTTACGAGAGAAACAATGTGGTAACCCTGATGTTTACTGTCTTCATCGTCTATTTCTAGATTCTTAACTGTGTGTTGGAGAAGTAAGACTGGTAAACACTCGAATTATGAAGAGGTGAGGAATTACTGTTAATGTGGGTCACATGGTACTCTGATCCCTCAAATCATCTCTTCCCTATGTGGACAGCTGCCTCCTCCATCTATTCATGTAGCTAGCTCTGAGCAGCGAGAGCCAAACACATAGTGCCAGCATGAAAATGTGCAAGAAGGAGAAATGTTATCAAGCTCTTCTGATGAGAAAAACCTTGACCGTAATGTACACCCATAAAGGAAAGCACCATGGCCCATTCGGACAAAGTCCCATCTGAATATATGTTCTTGTTGAAGCCTAAAATGGTGAAACATTGGGGGGAAAAAAAGCAAAAAAAGCAATGCATTCAGGTAGTTTTAAGAATAATACAAAGATCTATGAAAAGCCTCGAATAAATACGCTGATCTAGATTTAAATAGCACAGGTAATTCATAGAGAGGTAGACATTTGGTTACTTCACAAACATTCCTATAGCTGCAAGTATTGAATGTATAGTTTTGAGTTATGTTCAGAACCTCAATTCTACCCTGTACATTTGGAAAAATTAGCCATCTAAGAGTGAGGAAAGCAGAGTTCTTTTATGGGTCTCTGACATAAACCATCTAGAGTCACAGTCCTGACCATTATACTTTCTGGATCTGTTTCCTCATCTGTAAACTAAACCCCAAATTCTCTTTTAGTGCTTAAAGGCCTGAAGAGGAGTTCTGGTTCCAGCCAGTAGAGGGCAGTGTTACCTAGACAAGATCTCAGCATGAGTCCAGCACAGATGGAGCAAAGGATGCAGAATTTAGAATAAAGAACTGGTAGTTACCTATCTCTCCCTGTCTTGAGTCACCAGACCACAAATGCTTCTCCACAAAATAGCAATCTACAGCAAGTGTAGAAACGCACTCCTCCTCAATCATTTGCCACAGCTCCCAAAATGAATACATTACTCATTTTTATTGGAATATGAACAGGAATTTAAACCCCTGCAATCTGTGTTTTCTGAAATTTAAAGTTTGTTCTATGAATACATTCATTTATATAAAATAAAGCAGCTTGTCTATACATATTTGAACATTTCAAAATTACAGTTGAAAGTAGCAGATTTTTCCTCCTGCAAAAATATTTAAGAAGTATTTATGAAGTTTGATTATCTTAATATCATGCCCAGAGAAGAGAACTTAGTTGTACTTTTTTTACACATATATTTTTTTATTTGGGAAGCTATACATATACAGAAAATGCATGAAGAAAGCACAGTTTTTCCATATACCATCCCTCCCAGCCATTATTGACATCTTGCATTAGTGTGGTACATTTGTTACAATTGCCGAAAGAATATTATTATAATTGTACTATTGACTAATTAACTATAGTCCATGGTTTACATATGGGCTCACTGTTTGTGGTTCTATACTTTTAAAATACAAATAACACAGGCTTGTAACAAACAGGTCATTTTAAAGCTCTAAGTGTATAACCCACAGTCACACAGTATTAGGATGAAAATCTGTATCTCAATTGGCCTGCAATGTTTACAGAGTGCCTCTTACAAGACCCGCATGTGGGTCATAGAAGTTGTCTAAGAACAGATTCCCCAGTAGCAAGTCAGGGTTGGATAAGACTACACATAAAATAATAGAACTAGATAGTTCAAGATACTGTCTCTTCAATGCAAATAACTTAGTAGAAGATATCAAAATGTTGAAAAACTGACCAAATGAGTGAGTCAAGAGATCAGTGTGAAATATGATTAACAGAGAAGTAAGGCTTCACCGAAGGGATGACATTTACCAAAAATTAAAAAAAAGGAAAGAAAAATCAGAGTAAATGTAAAAACATATTGAAAGGATAAAGGTACCATGCATGTGTAAGTTTATTTTTTATTTCACAGCCTTGAGGTCCATGGTTACCTTACAGCACTGTCCTTAGCGACATTAGACAGACACTTTTGTAAACCTTCCAAAATTCTGCTACTTCTTGACCTTTACCGCTGATAGGGGGCTGTCTTTCTTCCTTTCCTTTCCCTCTTTTTCTTCCTCCCTCCTTCCCTCTCTTTCATCAATATAAATGTTGCAACCTAAAAGGAAGGAGTTAATTTAATACAAAATGATGTAATCCCACCTGGTCCAGGATAGAACCATGCGCTGTGCTGGTCACAGCCAAGACGGCGCAGTCTGTCTTTCTGGACTGTGCACCCCATATGCTTTCCTGGCTCTGAGACTGCTCCCTCTGGAAGGGGTGGGAGGGGCAGTCAAGTTTCTTCGATCAGAAGGCAGCCTGGCTACTTGAGGGAAAATAAAATCATGCTCCCCCCTTTTCTTTTGCTTCTGGCAAGAAGCTGTAAGTGCAATAAAATGTGAGAGTGGGAACGAATTGCTATGGCAACAAAGTGTACTGTAATAATGAAGATGGTATCTAACAAGCAGGATCATCTAGAACTTTAAGGGAAAGGAAAAGGAAATGAATCTTGAGGTAGGAAGAGAGAAACATAAAGAGTTTTGAAAGTTTTCCTTTCTCCTGCCTACATATATTGGTCCTTTTAGAACAGCTGAATTTATGCCTTGGCTAACTTCCTCCTAGGGATATTCTAACAAGCTAAGATTGTCTTTTTTTCTTTTATGTATTTATTTTTTTGTACTTAGTTCTTCCTAAAAGCAGACAGAGGAAGAAAGCAGCCCCTTTATCTAGATACATGGGACAGTGTGCAACAGTTTAAGGGACCCACAGAGGTCCATGTATAAAGAATGTCTTTTCCACAGCCTGGCTTCCTAGGGCTTGGTCCAACTTCTTTGACAAGAAAAGTCTCTTCTCTGCAACAGTTCCTTCAGAAAAATGCCTGCCAACTTGGAAAGAGGCTTGTAAACAAAGCACACCCATCATGAGTAGAATGAACATGAGTCAGGACCTTAAAGAAAATTAGGAGGGCCTGGTTGAAGTAAACTAAGTCTACTGCACCTATTTTCCAAAACAAAGATTTAAATTGGGGTTTCAGTAAGAATTGGCTAGATGATACTACAAAAGAAATCAATCCCAACACTGTAGTGGTTTAAATAGCAAAGGTTAATTTCTTACTCACGCTGTCAATCAGACTTTGGTGGGGAGCTCAGCTGTATGTCATCTCATTCTGGGAGTTAAGCTGGATTTTGCCAGTTGTGGGGGCAGGGCGAAGAAGAATATTTGAGGGTATCGTGCCAGTACTTTAATACTCTGATCTGGAGGTGACACATTCACTAATGTCACTTCTACCCATAACCCACTGGCCAGAATGACCCTACCCAATTTCAAGAGTACTGTGGTAGTTTGAATTATGTAGCCCCACCCCCCAAAAAAAAAACCCACATACAAACATGTTCTTAATCTTGTTCCATTCCTGTGGGTGTGAACACATTGCACATAGAAGCTTTTGAAAGAAATAAAAGCATCCAAAGTATAAAGGGATGACTGGCAGCCAACCCCAGAACTCCACAGTCTTCAGTGAGAAAGCATTGCCTTGCTGATGCCTGATTTTGGACTTCTTCTAGACTCAAAGCCATGAGCCAATCAATGCCCATTGTTTAAGCCAACCCATTGCATGATATTTGTCTTAGTAGCTGGGAAACTAAGACGCGGCAATGAACAGCGATCACCCCTTGTGTCTGGAAAAAGAAAAGTAGATATAGGTGAACATTCAAGTCTTTACCTTAGTATGACTTTTTATATGTGGTGTGTATAACAAAGTTTTAGTTACGAGACGTGTTTATGTTCTTTGGGAAAGGGGTAAGCCACTGTGTTCTATATAAAACAGTCTTATTCTCTCCAGGCATACGCATGTATGAGGACAAGGAGGGAGCGGGCATTCTGGGGAGCACTGGTAAAGGAGCAGCATGATCATTTGGACTAGCGTTCAAAATTGAGGGGTTTCACACTGATTGCTGGCAAGTGTTTGTTGGCAAATCTTTGCAAGTGTGTGGCTCAAGGCCTTGTCACCCATCTGAAGGTGGGAAGATGGACTCAAGGGTAACCTTTCTCAGAATCTCAAAGCTGCAGAAACTCACTAGGGCTGTTAATAGACCTGTTCCCTCTCCCAGATCTTTGTTAAAGGTGACTCCCAACCTCAGGCAAAGATTAAAACAAAACCTATTTTCCTCCTCTTTGTTT
>JAQZBX010047465.1:0-13615 GCA_029593785.1 Cabassous unicinctus
GATCAGGATTATTGATAGAAAAAAATATGATTCCTCATTTATTCCCCTCTTGTCATCAGTATTGACCCTTCTATGTACCCACCTCCCTAACCTCATGCCAAGCCAATGACTAGAAAGCTACATTCAGACCTCACTTATCCTCACTATTCCCCTGAAATAAGATTGCTGAAGGTAAGGTAATACAACAATAAACTTAACACTCACTGCTGGATTTCTCCTTTCCTTTTTTTCAAAGAAGAAATAGCTTATGCATTGGCTATGTTGAAACTCCACGGAAGAAATCATTTTTAATAACTGCTCTAACCACATGGAAATAGAATTTACCCAAAGAATCACCAATGGGGTTATAAGAAAAACATCCTTGATTCATTACCGCTTTTTACATACTGTATAGAGTTATTACTCTTTTCCAGGCAGAGAGGCCTCAAATAGCATTAGAGAGGGGAAGCCATGTTACGACTTGGGCACAAGACTGCCTCTGTGCTATTCTCAGGTCCACCTGAGAATTTTTGTTTAAAATCAGACCAAGAACATATCATCTCCATCCCTTTGCTCTCTGCCATAAAATTTACCTGCCTGACCTGGGCTCACCTTCAATACACTGCAAATTAATGCAATCTTAGAAATGACTTATTGCACAGTGGGGAAAGCCACTCAAAGGCAGGGTGGGTGTTGAACAAATTGAAGAGGACGGTTGTACCTCGAAGTGGGGCATTCACTCTAGACATCAGCGTAAGTGCCTGGAAACTGCATCTCAGCATCTGTGCCTTTCAGGTTGCCTGAGCTAGGACCTAAAATAAATAAGTCATATTCTACTAGTGTGATTAGGGCTACAGCTGAAATGAAACAAGGCTTAGAGAAACAGCTAGGTCCACTGTTTCAGCCTAGGTTACAACATTCTCAGTCTAAATCCCTCTTGGATCTCCCTCAACCCTATGCTTAAAGCAAGGTCACTGGTCAAGCTGGACAATAGTTTATCAGGCTGTTCTTCTCCACTTTTGGCGTTCAAAGCTGGGAAAGATATGGAAATGACTTCTAGAAAAGAGACAGGCAACTCTATTTTATATGAGCAACTTCTCTGGTTATATTAATTTTCCTAAAATTATGTGAAACAATGTCATGAGAGATTGAATATATTAATATTTAAATGATATTTCAAATAATCAACATCATTAGGATTACTAGCTGGGTGGCTTGGGGCAAGTTGTAACCTCTCTAAGCCCTGGTCCCTCATAAATAAAATGAGGACAGTGGTAACCAAGTGTGGTAGATTGAATCACGTTCCCCTGAAAAGACATCTTATTAACCATGTTCCTGTGAGTGTGAACCCATTCTAAAAAGCAGTTTGAATATGTGAAAGTGAATCAGAGAGTAGATTCATTTGTGAATAGGATCTTTGAAGGTCCTATTTGGATGCGGCCAACAGAATCATAAGCCCTATTATGGGAGACCTTATAAAAAGAACCCAGAAGTCAAAGAAGCCAGAAAGGAGAGGACATTGCAGAGAGGCAGAGATGCAAGCCAAGGATTGTGACAAACCAATAAATTAAGGCTGCAGACTTTGGGGAGAAAGCATTGCCTTGCCAATACCTTGATTTGGGACTTCAATTTCCGAAACTGTGAGACCATAAATGCTTGTTGTTTAAGCCAATCCACTGGGTGGTATTTGTCACAGCAGCTGGGAAACTTATTTTAAGGGACATTGTGAGCATTAGAAGTTGTGTATAAGTAATTAATTGACCAGCACAAAGTAGGTACATTGAAAATAAGAATTACCATTCTTCTCATTATTAACATTAAGAAAAAAAAAACAACAAATAACGAATTTCAAAGACAACACTGAAGGAAGTTATATTTGACACAAGTTTTGAGGAAAGGATAAAATTCTTGAAACTGAGGCCTTTACCTTTCAGGCCCTGAGCTCTACAGTCAAAGGCCCTACAGGTCTGAACTGTTCACGCAGTGGTGTTACTCTAATGTGCTCTTTACATTGAATCCTTGCCTTAGCTACTCTTACCTCTTTTCTTCATTTTTGCCCCTATGTTTCTACGTGATATACAAGAAGAAACATACTCTGTGAAGTATGTGAAGGAAGCCCAACAGTAATTATGAAATTTTTAATTCTCTTAAAATGTGATTCTTCAATTATCCTTCCCTGATAAGTGTAATGGATGTTAGAAGGAAATGGGTGTCGATTATACACAAACACCTTTATAAAAATGTAAAAGCACAGCTAACAAAGTCAGCAACATGATGACTGAATCCATCACTCTAAACCATTACCTACTTTACAACATTCCCCCCACCCCCCAGCTAAACAAATAAACATGCCCATGGAACAACATTTCTCAGTGGGCTTATGAGCAAAGACAAGGTTAAGAGAACATTTAAGACAGTCAGGGAAGAAGTGGCTGTAAAATACTGTGTCCTGGACGAGGCATCCTCACTTGGGGTCAGAGGCCCATCAGTGAGTCCTCTTGCTGAGTCACAAACGAATCTTAAATAGCAAGTCCTTCCTTTGGTATCTAGAGGAAAACCACATGAAAATCCATAGCCACCAGCTTTTACTTCCATCTATGGGCCAATTATCTGCAACCTGCTAAGTGAATTATTAAGTGTTATAGAAATAGATTATATACTTTGCTAGTATCTTCTGAGTTCTCTAAGGGTTTCATGAGGAAGTGGTCACTACAGCATCAATGGATGGGATCCATGTAGAAGAGGTGGTTAAGAACATAGTGTTTGAAAGTAGATTTTGAGCCCTATTGATTGGGTTTAGATACTTGTCTTCATTCTTTACTAGCTCTATTGACCTCAGGAAAATAATTTATGCTCTCTATTCTCAGCTTTGTCATCTGTAAAATGGGGAAAATAATAGTACCTTCCCCATGAGTCTGTTGTGAGGATAAATGAACAAACACAGACACGTAGAACAATGTTTGAAGAACAAGAACAATGTGTTTGCTGTTAGTCTGTTATTATTATTATTGTTAGCTGCCATTTGGACCATTATGTTACTGTTTCTGGCTCTCCAACTCCGAATGATGGTAGTACCTGGCCTCCTCGTGGCAGATGGGGCCATGTGACTATTTCTGGTCAATTGGGTGTAAATGGAAGTAGCATATCATTTCCATGCTGAACTTCTAATTGCCTGGACAAGCACCCCAGGGCTTTTCTCCCCCTGGTGTGGCAACCAGAAATGTTTCCATCAGGGGTCATCAACCTTTTTATGTAAAGGACCAGAGAGTAAATTTTTTTTTTTACTTTGTGGGCCATATGGTTTCTGTGGCAACTACTCCATTCTGCTGTTACAGCATGAAAGCAGTCATAATAAGTAAGCAAATGAGTGTGCATATGCCAATAAAACTTTACTGAAACTGAAACAAAATTTCATATAACTTTTATGTTTCAAGAAATAGTCTTCTTTTGATTTTTTGCAGACTTTAAATATGTGTGTGTGTGTGTGTGTGTGTATCTTTTATATATATATCTCTTAACAACTATGTTGAGCCAGATTTGGACGTATGGGCTGTAGTTTGCTTACCCTTAGTTTAAATGGTGGCTGCTCTAGGAGCCCTGGTATTTGAGTAACTCTTACAAACAGAGCCCTGCTGTTGATCTACAATGGGCATTTGTATGATCAAGAAATAAACCTTTGCTGTTTTAAGCCAATGATATTTGGGGGGTATTTGTTGTTGCAGCTTCACATAGCCTAATCTGGTTAATATATTATTCTTTAAGAGGATGAGAGTAAAAGAAGTACATTATTACCTTAAGAGTGCTTAAATAAGTTCTATAAATATGTTTAATGATAATTACTGGATGGAAACATTTCCAAGGATTTCACCAAGTGTAATACAGTCTTTCAAATCTATTCCTTCCATGAAGAACTTGAATGAGATACTTCTGCTAAGGTTCTGGCTCTGCATACATACTTCATCCAAGTCAAGAGTCCTTGGTATTTTATTGGTTTAGTGGAGAGGTAATAATAAAAGTATGTATATATTGATATTGTGAGATTGTGCCTCACATTCACAGCCAGCGATATGGAAACAAACATTTAGGGGAAAAGAAGGCAAACAGAAACTCTTATTTGTTACACATGGTAGGAGTCATTAACTATGAGTCAGGTAGAAAAAGTTATAACTTCTCTTTTTGACAGTGATGACAATTTAATAGTATTTGACTCTACCGAGTTACATAGAGCTTCCAGAGGCACTGAAAGAGACTGTTTATCAAGATGATAAACAAGGTTTCATTTCCTCCCTGGCTGCATGGATGTGATCAGAAGTCTAAGGCCATCTAAATTCACTTCGTCTAGCCACCAGGCAGACGTTAAGCTATTCAGGACTCTGTGCTTGAAATGAGCTTTACTTAATGGACCTTTTCCTAGCCAGGCAGCACTAATAGAGGCATGTCTGCATGAACACATGAGCAGTGGGGCATTCAGCATGGACTTTGGGGACTGAGGGAAGAGTGTCAGACATACTAGAAGCCCTGCTCTCTGGGAATCTCATAATCACTAATTTCAAATTGCTGAGCTCGTTTGTTTTGGCAAAATAGGCTGGATAAATGCTTCACATGTCAGGAATGTAGAATGAGATTGTATATGGGGAAGTATGATAAGAACTATGTAGGTGTTGGCACTTAGTATTGTTATTACAATCATTTTTGTTAGCTGGGGTAGTCATGAATGCCATTAGTAATTTCTGCTCTGTAGTCGACCCCTGTTCTTTCCACCTGCCCAGAAAACATCCCTACTTCTCTTCTACTGGTGACAGCTTCTTGATTTTTCCTTGGGAAGCCAGTACACTTTCTCATTCCTGGTTCATAGAGTTTGGGGGGTGCTGATTTTACCCCCTGGTCCAAGAAAGGGCATAAGACTCAGGATTATGTGTCTAGATTTATATCTATATCTATGTGTACATCTACCTCTACATGTGTATTTCTCTATATCTTTATCTACATCTACATGTGCCTCTACCTCTATATCTATCTATAAAATCTTGATGGTGTGCACTAGAAAGACTCTCTCTCCATTGCTGGCTTTGAAGAACTGAGCTGTTAGAGGGTCTCTGGGAAGTTCTGTGTGGCTAATAACTGCAGGTAGCCTCTAAGAGCTGAGAGTGGCCTCTGACCAGCAGACAGAAAAAAACAAAAACAAAAAAAAAACCAACAAAAAACGGGGACCTTGGTCATACAACCACAAGGAAGTGAATTCTGCCAAGGACCTGATGAACTTGGAAGTGGCTATTTCCCCAGTGGCCTCTTTGAGGAGGCCACAGCCCTGGTCTTCCCCTGGATTGCAGTCTGGAGAGACCCAGAGCAGAGGACTCATGTACGATGTGCCTGAACTCTTGACCCAAGGAAACTGTGAGCTAATAGTGTGCTGTTTTAAGCTGCTAGGTACGTGGTAATTTGTGACACAGAAATAGATAGTTAATATAGGGCTTAAGCAAATGCTATGAGCCTGCCATCTCACTCCCACCTAGTGCATTCTCCCTCAAATTCTTGTAGATTAGGCAACGTCCATGTGAAAATGTTCACTATAGTTGATATTAGTTTCTGGTACAAAGGACATATTCCTAGAATAAACAGTACTTGTAAAACTTTTACAAATATGAAAGCATAGATTTTTCTCTATAAGAATTTGATTGCTCTGGGAAGAAAAGAATTTATCAACTTCTACTTTACTCAACCTAAATATAACACTTTGCTCTCTTTATAGTTGTGAGGATAGGATCATGGAATGTCACGTCTCTGAGGTCAAGGGCTATTGATTCCTTTCCAGAGTTGAATAAGACACAGAAGTAACAGAGCCCTGTTGAATAACTTGCTTGTACAGACATAGTTACTCAGGATTCCTTATGGTTTTGTGAGTACCCTGAGAGTCCTTGGCTGGCTTGGTATCTTACTAACTTGCAAGTCGAATGAGTCACAAACTTCCTGAATCATAATTTTCTTGTCTGTAAAAGGGGAGTAATCCCACTGTTGTTGCTTACCTATTTTTCTTTCCCTCTTCATCTGATAGCAGCACCTCGGGTTTCCTCTGGAGAACAACTACCCCTGTTCTTTAAATACTGTATAGAGCTTTCCCCCTTTTCTGGGTAGAGAGGCCTCAGATAGCATTAGAGAGGGGAACCCCTGTTATGACTTGGGCAGCAAACTGCCTCTGTGCTATTCTCAAATCTGCCTGAGAATTTTTGTTTGAAATGAAACCAAGAACATACCATCTCCATCCATCAGTGCCAGAATGCAGCTGAACAAAGGCTGCAGGGGTGGGGTAGGGACCTAGACCTGGCCAAACAGTGCAATCTTTCCCCAGCCACAATGATTGGTTTGGCAATGGGCTTGTGATCCAAATGCGTTCAATCCGACTAAACCTGAGGGCTGCTTGAAAGTATTGGGAAAAAAGCAGCCTTCTTTCTGCTGGACTTGAAGCTTAGAGCTGACATTTAGAAAGCTCCAGCGTGAGATTGAAGCTGACACCAAGAAAAGTGGAAAGAAGTGATGGAGAGGGACTCATCCCCCTCATGACACGTTTGAGCTGCTAGGTCCATCACTGCTCCTGCTACCTCTGAACTTTTTATTTAAATGTGCCAGAATATTCTGCTCCTTTTATTTGCTTGAGGTTTTTGGATTAAATGTTAGTGTCTTAATACAGTACTTCCAAGAGTTCTTGTCATGATTAAATAAGGAAATAGACCTAAAGCCCTTAGCACAGTGCCTGGAACATAGTAAGCACTCAGACTGAGCAGTCATTTTTATTACCGTAATTGTTACTATTATTATGATGATTATATCCCTTATTATGAAATGACTGGAAATTTTATTATGCTAATGTGCATTTATGAGCCTCTGAGAAATGGACAGAGAAAATATAAACAATTTTGAATATCTACAAGTCTACTGAGAGCAATTGGGAGAGAGAATCAATTAGATACTGATTTTCTAAGACTTTTACTGCAGGGAAAGTCCAAATAACTCACTGTATTGATTCCTAGCAAGTGATAGTTAAATAATCAGTTGAAATGACTCCGTCAACTGGATGGTTGAGCCCTGTGCTTGTTAAGAAATCCCAAATAGCAGAGCCATGAAATAATTAAATACTATAAACCTGTGGGCTCAGTAATCAGCAAACGATGGGTTTAAATCCCAACTCTACTATTTATGATCTGTATACAATAAATGCATTTCTTAAACACTCTGAGGTTTGTAAAATGGAGTTACGAGAGTATCTTCCTCATAAAATAATTACAAAACATAACCTTGGTAGTCATCATCACTGTTGATGTTTGAGTTACTCTGACTGACAATGTATCAACTAGTTCAACTCTAAACTTAGCATGATTTTGTGGCCAAAAAAATAAATTAACTGTCATTTGAGCAATGTAGAGACAATGTGTAGAAATAGAGTAATTTAAACTTTCAGTTGGTTAAGCTAAATGAGAGAAACCGTCCCACCTAATTTAAAGCAGTGTAATATTTTGAATATTAAAATTATACTTTTAGATAAATCATAAATATAAAATAAGTGACCCTCCAGTGAGAAGCCTTAAGAAAATGCCCATTTGTCCTTATTTAGATGTCACTTTGAGTGATAATCAGAAGAGCAGAATAAGGTTACTGAAGTTTTGAGTTCCCTGAAGAAATATTCATGTAAGTTAACAATAGTAATGAAATAACATTAGGGAAAAGCTGGCCAAAAAGTACATAAATTTCAACCTAAGGCAAAAGTGTTCTTCTTCACAGCAGATTACATTCAGGTTAATGGGGTCAATAGGGGAACTGAAGCTACTGAGAAGACCAAATTTCCACTGGAGTCAATAACGCATGAAAGATGTTTGGAACGATGCTATTTTCAGAGAGTATTTGTGAAAATGCAACGTCTTCATTCAATGAATCTTATACGAAAGAACTGTTCTTTTCTGTCCTGGTAGTTTTGCTTATTTTCTCATGACCTAGAATGTCTTCCTTCCTACTCAACCATTTTTCACCTTCTAATCTCCCACTCCTGAACTAAGTGCTTTCCTTTTTCTTTTTTTCAGCATGTTGTTTAGGAAGGTTAGAGAAGCAATATAAAACAGAAGTCAAGGCAACAGATACCCATCGTTTAGGGTGCAGTTTCACTCCCAGTTTTACAATTAATTTAGCTGTGGATTCCTTGATAAATTACTTTAACCCTCTGTTTCCTTATCTAAGTGGAGTTAATTTTTTTTAAAGAATGTAGAAGGAAAGGCAAAAACCACATTAGATCAAAATTACCACAGAAAAGCATTAATATCTCACAAGATTGGAGTGATTCTTAGACTGAAGGAGGCAACAAGGACTGAGAGTAATTGAGAGGACAACTGATCCCTGGCTCCCAATCTTTGCCCACTCCAGCTCATTCCTGAGAAGAATGGTAAGGGTTAGCATAATCTAAACCGTTATTCATTTGCTGTTGGATCTAGCATTCTCACTCTTTCTTTGTTTTTGTATTTTTTTTAAATTAGAGAAACTGTAGGTTTACAGAAAAATCATGTAGAAAATACAGAGCTCCGGTATACCCACACTCCCCCTCCCCCAACATTCACCATTTTCCCTATTATTGACGCTTTGCATTAGTGCGGTACCTAAGTTAACAATTGATGAAACAATATTATTATAATTATACTTTTAACTATAGCCCATAGTTTACACTAAGATTCATTATTTGTGTTGTACAGTCCTATGTTTTCTCTTTTTAATTTTATTCTAGTAACATATAAACAACATAAATTTCCCCTTTGAACCACATTTAAATATAAAATTCAGTGCTATTAATTACATTCATAATGTTGTGCTACCATCACCATCATCTATTTGCAAAACTTTTCCATCACCCCAAACAGAAATGCTGTAGCAATTAAGCATTAACTTCTCCATTACCTACCCTAACTCAACACTCAGTAATTTGTATTCAAATTTTTGAGTATGAATTTGCTTATTCTAATTATTTCGTATCAGTGAGATCATACAATAGTCCTTTTTTGTCTGGCTTATTTCACTCAGCATGATGTCTTCAAGTTTCATCTATGTTGTCACATGTATCAGCACTTCATTCCTTCTTATGGCTGAATAATATTCCATTATATGAATATACCACAATTTGTTTATCCATTCATTGGTTGATGGATACTTGGGTTGCTTCCATCTTTTGGCAATTGTGAGTAATGCTGCTATGATCATCAAACAATATCTGTTTGAGGCCCTGATTTCAATTTTTTGGGGTATATACCTAGAAGTGGGATTGCCAGGTCAGGTGGTAATTATATACTTTGCTTTCTCAGGAACACATAACTGTTTCCCACAATGGCTACACCATTTTACATTCCCATTAACAATGAATGAGTGTTCCTATTTTTCCACATTCTCTCCAACACTTGTTCTTTTCTTTTCTTTTTTTTAAAATAGTAGCCTTTCTAGTGGGTATGAAATGGTATCTCATTGTGATTTGGATTTGCATTTCCCTAGTGGCTAATGATATTGAATATCTTTTCACTTGCTTATTGGCCATTGCATATCTTCTTTGGAAAAATGTCTATTAACATCTTCTGTTCATTTTTCAAATTGGGTTTGCCTTTTGTTACAGAGTTGAAGGATTTTTTAAAAATATATTTTGGATATTAAACCCTTGTTGAATATGTGGTTTCCAAATATTTTTTCCCATTATGTAGGTTGTCTTTTTATTTTCATGATGAAGAGTTTTGATGTACAGAAGCTTTTTATTTTAAGTCCCATTTATATATATATTTTTTGTTGATTGTGCTATAGGTATAAAGTCTAAGAAACCATTGCTTAACACAAAGTCCCAGAGATGCATCCCTATGTTTTCTTCTAGGAGTTTTAGAGCTTTGGTTCTTATATTTAGGTCTTTGATCCATTTTGAGTTTATTTTTGTTTATGGTGTAAGGTAGGGGTCTAACTTCATTCTTTTTCACATGGATATCCAGGTTTCCCAGCACCATTTGCTGAAAAGACTACTTTTCCCCCATTGGGTGGACTTGGCACTCTTGTCAAAATTCAATTTGCCATAGGTGTGAGGGTTTATTTATGAGCTCTCAATACAACTTCACTGATCTGTTTATCTTTATGCCATAACCAGGCTGTTTTGATCACTGAAACTTTGTAAAAAGTTTTAAAATTGGGAAGCATGAGTCACAACTTCATTGTTCCTTTTCAAGATAGCTTTGGCTATTTGGTTCCTCTTGCTCTTTCATATAAATTTAATTATTGGCTTTTCCATTTCTGTAAAGAAGGCTGCTGGGATTTTGATTGGGATTGTGTTGAATCCATAGATTGCTTTGGGTAGAATTGACATCTTAACAATATTTAGTCTTCCAATCCATGTAAATGGATTTAGGTGGTTTTTGATTTCTTTTAGCAATGTTTTATAGTTTTCTGTGTGTAAGTCATTTACATCCTTGGTTAAATTCTTTCTGAGATACTTTATTCTTTTACTTGTCATTGTAATTGGAATAGTTTTCTTGATTTCCTCTTCAGATTGTTTATTACTAGCAAATAGCAACACTACTGATTTTTGTACATTGATCTTGTACCCTGCCACTTTGCTGAATTTGTTTATTAGTTCTAGTAACTTTGTTATTTAGGATTTTCTTTATGTAGCATCATGTCATATGCATATACAGAAAGTTTTATTTCTTCCTTTCAAATTTCGATGTCTTTTATTTCTTTTTCTTATCTAATTGCTCTGGCTAGAACTTCTGTTACAATGTTGAATAATAGTGGTGAAAATGGGCATCCTTGTCTTGTTCCAGATCTTAGATGGAAAGCTTTCAGTCTTTCATCATTGAGTATGATGTTAACTATGGATTTTTCATATATTCTCTTTATCATTGAGGAAGGTTCTTTCTATTACTAGTTTTCTGAGAGATTTTTTTTTTATCAAGTAGGAGTGCTGGATTTTGTCAAATGCCTTTCTATGTCAATTGAGATGATCATGTGGGTTTTAGTTTCTTCATTCTATTATTGTGGTGTATCACATCAATTGATTTTATGTTGAACCACCCTTGCATAATGGAGATAAATCCCACTTGTTCATGGTGTATAATTCTTTTAATGTGCTATTGGATTCAGTTTGCTAGTATTTTGTTGAGGGTTTTTGCATCTATAGTCATAGGGAATATTGGTCTATAACTTTCTTTTCTTGTGAGATCTCTATCTGGCTTTGGTATAAGAGTGATAAAGGCCTCACAGAATGAATTGGGAAGTGTTCCCTCCTTTGAATTTTTGGAAGAATTTAAGCAGGACTGGTGTTAATTCTTTTTGGAATATTTGATAAAACTGACCAGTGAAACCATCTAGTCCTGGGGTTTTCTTTGTGGAAGTTTCTTGATGACTGATTCAATCTTTTTACTTGTAATTGGTCTGTTGAGATCTTCTGCTTCTTCTTGAGTCAATGTAGGTAGTTTCTATGTTTCTAGGAGTTTGCCCATTTTATCTAGGTTATCTAATGTGTTGGGGTACAGTTGTTCATATTATCCTTATAATCTTTTTTATTTTTGTAGGGCAGTGGTAATGTTCCCCCTTTCATTTTTGTTTGCTTTTGTTGTTTTTGTTGTTATTTGCATCCTTTTTCTATGTCATTCCTACTAAAAATTTGTCAATTTTATTGATCTTTTCAAAGTACCAACTTTTGGTATAATTGATTCTCTTTGTTTTTATTCATTATTTCAATTCTTTCTGCTCTAATTTTTGTTATTTGCTTCCTTCTGCTTATTTTGAGTTTAGTTTGCTGTTTCTAGACCTTCAAGATGTGAGGTAAAGTCTCTGATTTCAGATCTTCCTTTCTTTTTAAATGTAAACATTTAGAGCTATAAATTTCCCTCTCAGCACTGCCTTTGCTTCATCCCATGGATTTTGGTATGCTGTGCTTTCATTTTTATTTGCCTCAAGATATTTCCTAATTTCTCTTGTGACTTCTTCTTTGACTCTTTGGTTGTTTAAGAGTGTGTTGTTTAATTTCCACGTATTTGTGAATTTTCCAGTTCTTCTTCTATAATTACTTTCTAGTCTCAATCCACTGTGGCCAGAGAAGATATATTATGTCATTTCAATATTTTTGAATTTATTGTAACCTGTTTTGTGATCTAACATATGGTCTATCCAGGAGGATGATCAATGTGCACTAGAGAAGAAAATGTATTATGATGTTTTGGGTGAAGTGTTCTATCAGGACTAGTTGGTTTAGGGTATTGTTCAAGTCTTCTATTTCCTTATTGATCTTCATTCTAGATGTTCTATCCATTGTTGAAAATGATGTAATGAAGTCCACTACTAGTAATATAAAACCATTTATTCCTTGTTTCAAATATGTCAGTCTTTGCCCTATGTATTTTGGGGCTCTGTCATTAGGTGCGTATATTTTTATAATTATGTCTTATTGAGTTGACCCTTTTATCAGTATATTGTGACCTTCTTTGTCACTCATTACAGTTATAACTTAAAGTCCATTTTATCTGATATTAGCATAGCTACTTCACTCTCTTTTGGTTACTACTTGCATGGTATATATTTTTTCCACCTTTTCACTTTCAACCTACTTGTGTCTTTGAATTTAAGGTGTATCTTCTGTAAACAGTATATAGTTAAGAGTCATGTTTTTTTAAATCCATTCTGTCAATCTCTGCCTTTTGAGTGAAGAGTTTACTCCATTCACATTTGAAGTCACTACTGATAATACAGGAATTTCTTCTGTCATTTGCCATTTGGTCTTTGTAAGTCTTATATCTTTTTTGTCTCTCAATTCTTCCATTAATGCCTACTTCATATTGATTTAATTCCTTTATATTGTACCATTTGGTTTCCTTCTCCTTTCTTACTGTATATATTTTTCATATATTTTCTTTGAGGTTACCATAAGGCTCATATTTAATATCCTATACCTATAACAATCACATTTTATTTTTTACCAACTTAATTTCAATAGCATATACATACACTGTTCCTACATCCCCCATACCCCATCTTTTCTTGAACTTGTTATAAATTTATCTTTATACATTGTATGTCCAAAACTATAGATTATCATTACTTTTTATGCATTTGCGTTTTAGAAACTGTAAGAAGTAAAAAGTGGTTTTATGTACTTAAAAATACAATAATATTGGCATTTATATTATCCATATTGTTACCTTTACTGGAGGTCTTTATTTCTACATACTGCTTCAATCCACTATCTAGTGTGCTTTCATTTCAGTCTAAAGAACTCCCTTTAGCATTGCTTGTAGGGCAGGTCTAGTGGTGATGAACTCCCTCAGCTTTATTTACCTGGGAATGTCTTAAAATCTCCCTCATTTCTGAAGGATAGTTTCAGTGAATAAAAATTCTTAGCTGGCAATTATTTTCTTTTGGCACTGAAAATATTTTGTTCCACTGCCCTCTTGTCTCTATGGTTTCTGATAAAAATTCAGCACTTAATCTTACTGGGGCGCCATTGTCCATACCACATTACTTTTTATCTTGCAGCTTTCAGAACTTTCTCCTTGGCATTTGGCAGTTTGACTACTATGTGTCTGGGTGAGGTTTTCTTTGAGTTTATCCTGTTTGTCGTGTAGTTCTCTTTGAATTTACC
>JAQZBX010047466.1:0-20462 GCA_029593785.1 Cabassous unicinctus
CACAATCCGCTTCTGTACATCCTGCTTGCTTGCAAACTGCAACAGCAACCCCCTATAAAAGGGAGCCATTTTAGAACCTTGGGGCTGCAGTTCTCTCCTGCGTGAGGTGTGCTGCAGACGCCCGCGGGCTTAGCTCAATAAAAGTAACTAAAGTCTTAAAGTCTGAGTATGGTCGATCTCCTGGGTTAGAACACCAGGTAAACAGAGGAATTAGATCAGAGAGGGGGCAGGGACAGACAGGTGCCTAATCAGCAGGACTCTGGCAAACTGCTAAGAATCTAACCTGCCATAGGGAAAGGGGGCAGATAGCTTTCTGAAAAGTTAACTAACCTTAGGAGAGAGTTTAGCTCAGTGGAGGAATTCCCACCTTGCATATACAGGGTCCCTGGTTTGATTCCCAGCTCTTAGAGAATTGCTCTACCAGGGTGTCAGGCATCCAGCTAATACTTTTTGACAGGGAACATATAGACATTCTTTTTGTATTAGCTTTTGCTGAATCTCATATTTTTTTTTTAAAGGTTCCCTTTTTTTATTTTCTTATTTTACTCTCTAAAACCCAGTTCAGAACCTGCAGGGCAGACTGCAGGGTGATTGATTGATGAACACCAGCAGCCTGGGAAGATCCTTAGGGGCCTAAAGGGAAGACTGTTTTAAATTATTTTTTTGTGTTTTTTTTTCTCTTCTTTCCTTCTTCTTTTTTTTTTTTATTAGTTTCTGCTGTTTTGTTTCTTGTTTGTTATGTTTCCCTTTTTTTCTTTTATCAATTTTTTCTACCTATGCTATTTCTTTTCTTTCCTTCATTTTTCTATTATCTATTTTCTTATGCTGCTCTTTCATTCCACCTCTTTTTGTTTTCTCTTTAATTTTTCTTCTTTTCATTTCTCTCTCATTTTTTCTCTGTTTTCTTTCTTTACTTTTTCTTTTTCTTTTTTCTATTCCTCTCCTTTCATCATTCTGGACTTTTAATTCATTCTATATATTTTTCTCTATTTTGTTTCTCATTTCATTGTTTATATTCCACTTTTTTATTCTTATTCCTCTATACTTCTTACTCCTGCCAATTATTCATTTTCCTACATCTTGTACAGTTCCTCTGCTATCTTTTACTATTACTATTGCTATTATTCTTTTTCTCTTCTTATCTCTTTCCTTTTATCTGGTCCTAATTTTTTTTTCAAGTGAACATAGACAACAGCAAGGAAATTGAACAAGAGTAATGAAGTGTCAAAGTGAAACCTCACCACACACACAAAAACAATAACAAAATAAAACCCTAGACAGAAAGAGAAGTAAATCAACCAAATAAAGCCATCGAGATAAACAGATGCTTAGACACCAACAAAAAATTGCAAGCCATACTAAGAAACAGGAAGACATGGCCCAGTCCAACAAACAAACTAAAAAACAGGAGGAGATGCAGAACATGGAACAACTAATCAGAGATGTACAAACAAATATCATGAATCAACTTAATGAAGTGAAAGAAGAGATAAAGGATATTAAGAAGACACTGGGAGAACATACTGAAGAAATTGCAAACATACATAAAAAGATAACAGATATGATGGTGATGAATGGCACAATGAAAGAAATAAAAAATACACTGCAAGCACATAACAGCAGATTTGAACAGGCAGAGGAAAGAATCAGCAAAGTGGGAGACAGTACAGCTGAAATCAGACAGATAGTAGAAGAGATAGATAAAAAGGTAGAAAAAAAACCAGCAGGGACTTAAGGATTTGAATGACAACATGAAACACACAAACATATGCATTATAGGCATCCCAGAAGAAGAAGGGTAGGGAAAGGGGGCAGAAGGAGTGTTGGAGGAAATAATGGCTGAAAATTTCCTAACTCTATTGCGGGACATGGATGTACATGTCCAGGAAGCACAGTGCACCCCAAACAATATAAATCCTAAAAAGCCAACTCCAACGCATATACTTATCAAATTGTCCAATGCTCAAGACAAAGAGAGAATACTGAAAGCAACAAGAGAAAAGAGATCCATCACATACAAGGGAAGCTCAATAAGAGTAAGTGCTGATTTCTCATCTGAAACCATGGAGGCAAGAGGGCAGTGGTATGACATAGTTAAGATGCTAAAAGAAAAAAAAAATTCCAGCCAAGAATTCTCTATCCAGCAAAGCCAACATTCAAAAATGAGAAAGAGTTTGAAATATTCACAGACAAAGTGAAATTAAGAGAGTTTGTCAATAGGAAACCTGCCTTGCAAGAAATACTACAGGGAGTTCTGCAGGTTGAAAAGAAAAAAATAAAAGAGAGAGATGGAAGAGAGAGTAAGAATAACATAAAGATAAAAAGAGAAATAAAAACAACATATGGCATACATAAACCTAAAGAAAATATGGCTAATGTAAGTAATTCCTTGACAGTAATAACACTGAATGTTAATGGATTAAACTCACCAGTCAAGAGACACAGATTGGCAGAATGGATAAGGAAATATGACCCATCTATATGTTGTCTACAAGAAACCTACCTTAGACCCAGTAACACAAGGAGGCTGAAAGTGAATGGTTGGAAAACAATTTTACATACAAATAATAACCAAAAAAGGGTGGGAGTAGTTATACTAATATTGGGCAGAATAGACTTTAAATGCAAAACTATTGTAAAAGACAAAGGCCACTGTATATTAATAAAAGGGGTAATCTATAAAGAAAAAAGAACAATCATAAACATTTATGCACCTAACCAGGGTGCCTCAAAATACATGAGGCATACACTGGAAAAATTAAGTGGAGAAATAAATGCCTCTACAATTATAGTGGGGGGATTTAATACACCATTATCACCATTAGACAGAACATCTTGACAGAGAATCAATAAAGAAACAAAGACCTTGAATAATACATTAGAGGATCTGGAACAAAAAGACATATACAGAACATTACACCCAAATTCAGCAGGATATACATTCTTCTCAAGTGCACATGGATCATTCTCCAGGATAGACCACATGCTAGGCCACAGAACAACATTCAATTAATTCAGAAAGATTGAAATTATACAAAGTAATTTCTCTGACCACAGTGGAATGAAGCTGGAAATAATTAAGGTGCAGAGAAGTAGATTAGGCACAAAGATATGGAAGTTAAACAACACACTCTTAGACAATCAATGGTGTGGCAGTTTGGCACTGTTTATGAATTCCAAAAATATATATTGGATTATATTTGTAACTGGTCTGTACCTGAGCATAATTAAATAATGATTAGGGCTTTGATTGTGTCACATCAGCAGGACATTGGGGGCAGGGACTCACAGATAAAACCACATGGCAAAGAAAAGGAATGAGTTGGAGTTTTGATGCTGAATTTTGAGCTGGAGCCCAGGAAGTGAACACACAGGAGAAGAAAAAAGAGAAAGAGAGAAGACTCCTTAGACATGGCAGAAAACCCTGGGGAGAGAGACAGAGTCATTCTCCTGATGGTCTACAAGGTGGCCTTGTGGAGAGATCACAGTAGCTGAGCCTGGAGAGCAACGAAGAGAGGAACCCAAGAAGCCTGAATTCTTGGCAGACATCAGCAGCCATCTTGCCCCAAAATGTGGCAATAGACTTTGGCGAGGGAAGTAAATTATGCTTTATGGCCTGATAACTGTAAGCTTCTATCCCAAATAAACACCCTTTATAAAAGCCAACCGATTTCTGGTATTTTGCATCAGCACCTCTTTGGCTGACTAATACAAGTGGGTCAAGGAGGAAATTGCAAAAGAAATCAGTAACTACCTTGAAACGAATGAAAATGATGATACAACATATCAAAACCTATGGGATACAGCAAAAGCTGTTCTGAGAGGGAAATTCATAGCCATAAATGCCTATATTTAAAAGAAAGAGCTAAAATCAATGTCCTAAGTGCACACCCGGAAGAATTAAAAACAAACAACAAATTAACCCCAAAACAAGTAGAAAGAAGGAAATAACAAAGATTATTAGAGCAGAGCTAAATGAATTGAAAACAAGAAAGCAAAACACTAGAAAAAATAAATAAACCAAAAGCTGGTTTTTTGAGAAGATTAATAAAATTGAAAAATCTTAGCTAGACTAACAAAGGAAAAAAGAGAGAAGATGCAAATACACAAAATAAGAAATGAAGAAAGGGATATCACCACTGGCCCCACAGAAATAAAGAGTATAAGAGGATATTTGAAAAAATGTATGTGAACAAGATGGATAATTTACAGGAAATGGACAAATTCCTAGAAACACACAAACAGCCTACATTGGCGAAAGAAGAAATTGATGAACTCAACAGACCAATCACAAGTAACAAGATAGAATTAGTCATCAAAAATCTCCCAGCTAAGAAAAGCCTAGGACCAGATGGCTCCACAGGTGAATTCTACCAAACATTCCAGAAAGAACTAACACCAACCCTGCTTAAACTCTTCCAAAATATAGAAGTGGAAGGAACATTGCTTAACTCATTCTATGATGACAACATCACCCTAATACCAAAGCCAAACAAAGATGCCACAAGAAAGAAAAACTATAGACCAATCTCTCTAATGAATCTAGATGCTAAAATCCTCAACAAAATATTTGCTAATCATATTAACACATCAAACAAATTACACACCTTGACCAAGTGGGTTCCATCCCTGATATGCAAGGATGGTTCAACATAAGAAAATCAATCAATGTAATACACCACATAAACAGAACAAAAGAAAAAAATCACATGATCATCTCTATAGATGCACAAAAAGCATTTGACAAAATACAGCACACTTTCCTGATAAAAACACTTCAAAAGAAAGGAATAGAAGGAAACTTCCTCAACCTGATAAAGGGTATATATGAAAAACCCACAGTTAACATCATATTCAATGGTGAAATCCTAAAAGCTTTCCCTCTAACATCTGGAACAAGACAAGGATACTCACTTTCACTGCTCTTATTTAACATTGTGTTAGAAGCACTTGCTCAAGCACTTAGACAAGAAAAAGATATAAATGGCATCCAAATTGGAAAAGAAGTAAAAATTTCACTATTTGCAGATGACATGATCCTATACTTAGAAAGCCCCAAGAAATCTACAACAAAGTTTCTAGAGTTTATCAATGAGTTCAGTAAAGTGGCAGGTTATAAGATCAATGTGCAAAAATTAGTAGCATTTCTGAACACCAATAATGAGCAAACTGAGGAAGAAATAAAGAAAAAACCTCATTTACAATAACAAGAATCAAATACCCAGGAATAAATTTAACTAAAGATATATAAAACTTGTATGCAGAAAACTACACAACACTGTAAAGGAAATCAAAGAAGACCTAAATAAATGGAAGAATATTCCCTTTTCATAGATAGGAAGAATAAACATCATTAAGATGTCTATCCTAAACTGATTTACAGATTTAATGCAATTCCAATAAAAATTATCACAGCATTTTTTTACTGAATTGGACAAGCTAACTATGAAATTTATTTGGAAGGGCAAGGGACTCCGAATAGGCAAAGACATATTGAAAAAGAAAAATGAAATTGGAGAAATCATACTATGTAGTATGACTTTAAAACATACTACAAAACTACAGTGATCAAAATTGCATGGTATTGGCACAAGGATAGACATACTGACCAATGGAACCGAACTGAGAGTTCTGATATAGATCCTCACATATACCGTGAAGTGATATTCGACAAGGCCACCAAGCCCACTCAACTGTGAAAGAAAGGACCCATATCCAAAAGAATGAAAGAGGAACATCATCACACACCTTATACAAAAATTAACTCAAGGTAGATTAAAGATCTAAATATAAGAGCTAAAACCATAAAGATTTTGGAAGATAACTTAAGGAAGCATCTACAGGATCTTGTATTAGGAAATGGTTTCATGAACTTTACACCTAAAGCATGAGCAACAAAAGAAAAAATAGATAAATGGGACTTCCTCAAAATTAAAAACTTTTGCACCTCAAAAAAGTTTGTCAAGAAAGTGAAAATGCAGCCTACTCAAGGGGAGAAACTATTTGGTAACCATATGTATTAGTCAGCCAAAGGGTGCTGATGCAAAATACCAGAAATTGGTTGGCTTTTATAAAGGGTATTTATTTGGGGTAGAAGCACACAGTTACCAGGCCATAAAGCATAAGTTACTTCCTTCACCAAAGTTTATTGCCAAGTGTTGGAGCAAGACAGCTGCTGATATTTGCCAGGGTTCAGGCTTCTTGGGTTCCTCTCTTTCTGGGGCTCTGTTTCTCTCCAGGCTCAACTCCTCTGTTTTCTCCACAAAGTCAGCTGTAGACTATGAGGCTCTTGAGGCCTTGCCTCTCTGCACAAGGCCAGCTGTGAACTGTCAGGCGAATGGCTCATCTCTTTTCCCTGGGCCTTCTCTCCTTCCTCATGACCAAGCTCCTCTGTGTGTTTACTTCCCCGGGCCCCACCATTAAAACTCAGCATCAGAACTCCAACTCAAAACTCCAGCTCTGTCCTTTGCCATGTCTTTTATCTCTGAGTACCCACCCACCAAGGGGGGTGGTACTCAACGCCCTACTGACGTGGCCCAATCAAAGCCCTAACCATAATTTAATCATGCCCAGAGGAACAGACCAGTTTACAAACATAATCCATATCTATTTTTAGAATTCATAACTATGTCAAACTGCCACACCGTATATCTCATAGGGGCCTAATATCCAGCATATATAAAGAAATCTTACACCTTGAAAATAAAAAGACAAACAACCCATTTTAAAAATGGGTAAGAGATTTGATAAACACTTCTCCAAAGAAGAAATACAAATGGCTAAAAGGCACGTGAAAAGATGCTCAACATCACTAGCTATTAGGGAACTGCAAATCAAAACCACAATGAGATATCATCTTACACCCATTAGACTGGCGGCTATTAAAAAAAAAGAGGACTACAAGTGTTGGGGGGGATGTGGAGGAATGGGAACCCTCATCCACTGCTGGTGGGAATGTAGAATGGTCCAGCCATTGTGGAGGACAGTTCAATAAACTAACTATAGAACTGCCATATGTTCCAGCAATCCCACTTCTGGGTATATGCCCAGAAGAATTGAAAGCAGGGACACAAACAGATATATGCACAGCAATGGTCATAACGGCATTATTCACTATTGCCAAAAGTTGGAAACAACCCAAATGTCCATCAACGGATGAATGGATAAACAAATTGTGGTATATACATACAATGGAATATTACTCACCTATAAGAAGGAATGCAGTATTAACACACTGGTTAACATGGATGAATCTTGAAGACCTTATGTTGAGTGAAGAAAGCCAGGCTTTGAAGGACAAATATTGCATGACCTCAGTGATATAAATTAAGCAAATTGAGCAGACACACAGAGGTAAAGTATGGAAGATAGGTTTACAGGAAACAAAAGGGAGAAGAAAGTTATGGGTCAATGCCCATATGGACAAAATCTATGATAAGGTAGAAGGGTGTAGTTGTGCAGTGGATGGGCATAACAGTGGTGCAGTGATGCTACTGGATTGGACAGTGCTGGTCTGTGAGGGAAGTAGGGTGGGGAGGGTGGGTTGGACTGTCCATGGAATCGGGGAGAGGTTTGGGGAAAGGAGCAGGTGAACTATATGCATTTACAGGTATGTGGTTGAAACTACAAGGTTGGGAATGTTCTTTTGGTAAATATTGCAGGGGAGAGTTCCTGGTTTAAGGTGTTGGATGTGGGGGACATGACGGACAGTGTGCACCTGGGGCAGGCTTCTAGGGAGTGTGCAGTGTTCATTTTGTCACAGTGTGTTGTATCAGTGGGTGGAGACTTACAGAATTAGCAGGAAAGTGTTGGACTCCCATCCTGGGGAGTCCTGCTATCATCTCAAACAGAGGGGCAGGAGTCTCCCTAGAGCATAGGCAGTGCCCAATAAGGGAGGACAGGCCAATATGTCAAGCCTTCAATGTTGTTGCAAGTAACTATGTGTCTTGTCCTTCAATGAGTTAATCTTGGTGGTTAACATGGGTCCCAAGGGGAGGGGGAGGGAGGAATAGAATAGATGGAACATGGGGCATTTTGGGGGCAATGGAATTGTTCTACATGATCTTGCAATGATGGATACAGACCTTGTTAAATTTCATCAAAATCTATAAAAGTGTATTGTCCAAAATGCAAACCATAATGTAAATCATTGAGCATGGTTAGCAGCAATGTTTCAATATTTGTACATCATTTGTAACAAATGTACCATGCACATGTAAAATGTTATTAATAGGGGAAAGGGGGAAATTGGGAGGATGTTCAGTATATGTGAATCTCCTATATATTCTGTACATGAATTTTCTGTAACTTAAAGCTTCTTTGAAGACAAAATGCAAAAAATAAGACACTGGAGAAATAAATGGAAGAAAATGTCACTGTGCATTCAAGACAGCAAATCTTACAGTGAGAAAAGATATAATGTCAAAAATTTTTTAATTTTATATTTTTTATTATTTTTTTAATATTTCAATTTATTTTTTAATTTTTTTGTTATTTTATTCATTATTCTTAAAACTAACATTATTATATCATTTTTCTATTAACTGTATCAGTTATTTTGTTGTCTTCACTTATGAAAACGTTTTGTATCACAGAAGGGTTACAACTGCAGCAGAGGAGGATCAGTGGTGCAGGGTGTCCGAGATGGGGGATGCACGGGAGGAGGTTAACCTGGGGCATACCTATAAGGCATATGAATGTGTTCAAGTGTTCATGGGGCATTGTCACATTGGATGGAGATTCACACACTAACCAAAAGAATATTGAATTCCCATCCTGGGAGCTCTGCCACATTCTCTAATGGGAGAGCAAGAATCCCCTGAGTACAGGGGCAGTGACTAGTGAAGGAGGATGGACCATTGACGGGCCCTTGATTATGATGACTGTACTTATGAATCTTTGCTTTTGAAATTGAAACATACCCTAGTATTATAGGTGTCTAAGAGTTACCTCCTGAGAGCCTCCTTGTTGCTCAAATGTGGCCTCTCTCTAAGCCAAACTCAACATATAAATACATTACCTTCCCTGCAGCATGGGACATGACTCCCAGGGATAAGCCTCCCTGGCACCAAGGGATTACTACCAAGCACCAACTAGCAAAGCAACTGGAAAAAGATCTTGACCAAAAGGGGGAAAGGGTAAAGACAAATGAGTTTATATGACTAAAAGACTTCAAAGTGAGTGCGGAGGTCATTCCAGAGGTTATTCTTATGCACTTCTCGGCAGGATCTCATTGACTGCCACAGTAAATATTGCCTCAAATATCATTGCTCCTGAGGGCTCTGGAGATATCCAGATGCTATAGGTAGGGCAGATAGCTCAGGAGTTTGGCACCCTGCCTGTGGGCCCTACTTTGGAATTTATGCTCCCCAGTGTGACAGAGTTGGACTCAGTTGTGGTTTCCCTACACAAAGGGCTCTTCTGTCCTTTCTATTTGAACCTATAGTTAGTACTAGAGTGGATAGGTATATTTCCAAGAGACTTAAATCTTTGGGCTTTCCATGTGCCAGTTGGGTTCTGAATCTCAACACAGTTGCAACACCTACTCTCCAATTCATTGGAGTCACCGAGGACAACAAGGAGATGTAATGGAAAATGATCATCCCAAGGAACAGAGAGAGTCTGCAACTGCAAGCAAGAGAATCCCATCCATCTGCCCCATGGGATCTAAGCCCCCTCTCAATTACAGGCAGAGTGGGCATCACCATCCCAGAATCCTCAGGATTGGGGAATGAACAATGAACTAGAGTAGACTTACCGTTATTCTCCTATAGACTTATTGTGATTCTTGCAATGGAAGGACTGTTTTCATTGATGTAGAGACAGTGACCACTGGAGGTTATGAGAGGAGGGAGAGGGAAAAATAGTTGTAATATTGGGGCATTTTTGGGACTTGGGAATTGTCCTGAATGACATTGCAATGACAGATACAGGCCATTATATATCTTGTCATAACTTAAAAATTGTGCAAGAGAGAGTGTAAACTACAATGTAAACTATAATCCACACTTAGTGGCAATGCTCCAAAATGTGTTCATCAATTGTAACAAATGTACCACACTAATGAAGGATGTTGTTAATGTGGAAAATTGTGGGCAGGGTAGGGAGCGGGGCATATGGAAATCCCCCTTATTTTTCATGTAACATTTATGTAATCTAAGTATCTTTTATACAAAAATAAAAAAAGAATATTATTTTTTTTAATTCTATATTAAAACCAATGTATTTGAATCCCAGCTTCATACTGTACCATCAACATGGCTGTGAGCAATTCACTTCACCTCTCTGAACCTCAGCATCTTTATCAGTAGAAAACAGAAAACAAAAGTAGTCACCCAATAGGATTATTGTGTAAATTAAAGAAGACACTGCATGTGAAACCTTTGAGCCCAGTGCTTGAAATTATGTGGTGGTTTTAAGCTGGATGTACCCCATAAAAACATGTTCTTAAATTTAATCCATTCCTGTGGATATTGGAAACTTATTAATGGGACTACTTCGGTGAAGGTGAGATTCACCTCATTCAGGATGGGTCTTATCCTACTATTAGAGTTATTAATAAATGGCATGAATACAGAGAGAGGGAGGTGAAAGCCATGGATGCATTAAGCTGAAGGAAATGAAATGCAGAAGAGAAGGGAGAGCCCAACAGATGCCACCATGGGCCTTGTGTGGCAGAGGAGCCAAAGATCTCTGGCAACTGGTCTTTGGGAGTGAAGCATTGCCTTGATGATGCCTTGATTTGGATGTTTTCATGCCTCAAAACTATAAGCTTGTAAGCTAATAAGTTCCATTGTTTAATGCAAACCATTTCATGGTATTTACTTTGATAGCCTAGGAAACTAAAACGCATGACAAGCCCCAAGAAACATTATTAATACTGGCTTTGGTTTTGTGCTTTCAGTAGTCATGACCAAAAAAAAAAAAAAAAAGTTCTTTGCTAGAGGAGACAGGCCTCTTTCATTCGTATCTATTCCATCATTGATTCAATGAAAATGTGACTGCATTCTAGGTCCAAAAACCTCACTAGATAGAACCCACACAAAAAAATAATTTGCTTGCCTCAAGGAGCTCACCATCCAAGTACACAAGGGGTTAACATTGGTAATTAGTACATAGGGAAAAACTATAGTTATATGCACAGCTCCATTGGAGATGGAAAGAAAGAGAGAAGGCTCTGAGTCATAAAGGATGGGAGAAGAACTAGATACACATTTCCATACACAAAAAAAAATTATGAGCATGAATTAACCTACAGAACAGTAAAAGATGGGCAAGCAGAGTGAAGCAGGAGGCAGGGAGTTCCAGAAGGTGTTCCAGGAATCAGCATGCCTTTGAAGAGCAGCAGTGAAGACAAGGGTACAGCACAGGACAGATAAACACTGGGGATAACCAAATGTAAGAAGAGGCAAGAAAATGTGAATTTATGGCAAGCTTTGGTCTTCAGCCAGACTCTTTGCCAGGGCATCCGCTCCTTAGGAGAGAAGAGTTTTGATCACAGAGAGTCACTTGGCAGCTGAGTTCAAGAAAAACAAATGAAGTGCTCTCTGAGCAGATGGTGTCAAACTTCAGGGTAAAAGCCTGTGAACTTATTCCTGCTAATGGCCACCATGGGGTTAACAAAGTGAGGTGTAGAGTGAACCAAGTTAGAAGGACAAGGAATGTCTTCCCTAATTGTGTGGCAAGGTCCTCACTTGTGGTCCTGGTTGTGTCCGGGTTGAAGTATGTGACAATGGCAACATCTGCAGCAGCAAAGGTGGGGCACCCGGATTTGGAGGATCCTAACAAAGATAATCCTTTCCATGTGCAAAGCCCTTCACAGTTCAAAGCATATGTGCATGCACATTCCTTCGTTTTTTGTTTGTTTGTTTTTTTAACATCACGGATGCAACCCTGTCTAGTGATATTAGATATTTTTATCTATGATGAAGTGGAAGATCCAGGATTCTAAGCCATGTTTCCGAATCCTAGACCAGCCCGAGGCTGAGATAGGTGTTCCCTGAATTCATTGAGGTAAATAAGATGCAAAAGCCCTAAGGATAGACAGGATTTTTGTAAAAACATATCAACTGGTATTCTCAACTCTACACAGTCATCTTTGCCCCCAGAGTCTGATATTCTCAAGGGAAGAGATCCTAATCCCACAGCCCCCAAAAATAAACTCCCTGTTTGTAGAAAATACAGAAACACCACCTTGGAGTCAGGTTGCAGCAGGTGAAGAAAGGGAGATACTAGTATAAATGCAACTTTAAATTTGTAACCCCTAATGTGTTTTTACTAGGTAGACACCCATTTCTGTAGTGTCAAGAAGAAAAATCCAACCCTAGAATTTAGAGATATATACCAGGAATTTTATCCTCAGTTCTTTCCATGCTTCACCTCCAGAAAATCAAAGGTAGAAAAGGAGTAGTGGATCTGTAAATAGGTAAGTTGGGAGCTCTGTGGAATTCAGCATCTAAAACATTGCCTAGAATATTATCAATACTCAATAAAACTTTTTGAGTGAAATAATCCAATTTAGTTACCAGCTAACCCTGAAAAGGGAGAGGTAACATCTAGATTGAAAGTTTGCTTTAGTTTAGAATAGAAAAGTTTTACAAGAAAATTTGTTTGTGGTTCAATTACCTACTGCTAATTAGAGCAAACCACCCAATGTTTAAAAATATGAATCCATTTGGCCTCACCCTTAGCAGGGGAGACAACATCACCATGCTTTGACAGAAATTATCTCTTCTGCTAATGTTGCCTTCCCTGGCACTTTTAATCTCCAGCTGGTACAATTCCAAACATATTTCTAGAACCAATTTAAGCCATATATTTCAGGAAAGGTTTCTAGATCCTCAAACCAGTTGAGATCTTTCCATAAATTTAAATAAAACAACATTTGGTTTGCATGTCCATTTGGACACTATTAACTCTGACTTTGATCAGAGAATCCACCTGAAAAATGATGGTAAAATTGTGAGGACTGTGAATGTAACTTGCCATTATAGACTTTAAAGTCTCTGTACAATATATTCAATATATAAGATGCTCGATTTTTCTTTGGGGCTGATTTGTCACTTTTTAACCCTAAGAATGGTGGTATCCTTGTTTCTCTAATATGTTGTAAAGGAGATGTAGCTTTGATTTCATAAATTGCTTTATTTTTCTTAAGCTTTCTTCAATTTGAGGACCATTTTAATTGTCAACGACAATTAAAACACATAAACTCAAAAGCATGTTGTCCTTCAACATGGATTCCTTGAGATGTGCCCATCTGTTTCATTATTGGTGCCACTGATAAACATTTCAGGCATGGCCTCAGTCTAGCATTGCCTCCTCACACTTTTGATCAAATCAGTCTCATTGGCTCCTTTTGTCTATTGAACTGCCTTAGCTCTAGACACTGAGGAATAAATACCAGTCTAGCATTTTCGGATAAAAATTTTTCATGGAATTTTACCTCTGAATATAAACAACTTCAACTGGAACTCAGCCAAAACAGGGCAATATGTTTCAACACTAGAGTTAAAATCAGCAGCATTATATAGCATATCTGCAAATGAGATTTAATGACAATTTCCCAGTTGTAAAGCACATGTAAGAAATATATACTATTTTAATATTTAATAAATAATGATTTAATATTTAAATATTTCATATTAATTTAATAATCACTTTTTAACATTAACAAAAAGGTCTAAGGATATACAGTGAACATATTTACAACAAATAACAATGGATATAAAATATTATCAATTATATTGAAGCACCATTATTATATTTGTTGTAGCATCAATAAGCACTTTTCTTCAACATTATACTTTTAAGATTAGGGCTGACAAATGTACCTCTTGTGAACTCATTTTCCCTGATGCAGAATGTTCTATTATTTCCTATGCCATAATTTATGTAATCATTGGTCAGTTGTTCCCAAAAATTTCTTGTTTTTTATATCACACAGATTCATATTTCTTTCTAAATATCCAATTTGACACCTCTAAATTTTAATGAGTTTTGTCCAGTTTCATTTATTATCCTACTATTACATTTAGACTTTTTTATGCCACCTCTTGTGATTTCTATTTGTCTTGCATTTTTCCAATTATTCTCTTTCTCCATTTTATTGCCTCATTTGGATGAATTAATGTTAATGCTCCATTTACTCACCTAAATATTTAAAAATATCCCAAATTTTTATCATTTTTGTAGTTATCTAAAACAAACAATTCTAAGTTAAATTTTAAATGTGAGAATTTTTTTGGCACTTTAAATCTAATAAACCACCAAATCGATTCATTAGTGTTCTGATATTTACATTTTATTTGCTACTCCCCTTCATGGACAATATTATTAAGACTTTATACTGTCTCTATTTACTCCAATTTACCCACCTATTTGGCTATATTTAAGCTCATCAATTCTATCTCCTTCTCAGACCATCTTCAGGCATCATTTCCTCTTCTCAAAACCACAGCCTTTAGTAGCATCTTTAGTGCACAATTATTGATGGCAAAGCTCTCCAGTTATTTTTGCATATAAATGTTTTATTTTATTTTCATGATTTCATTAACTTCTTATTCTAAAAATATAAAACCTTCATGAAAGTTAAAATTATCGCACAATGAACAGTTACCCCTTCAACAGATTCATCCATTCTCTTTCTTGCTATAGTTAAGTTATTTCTACATGCATAGATGGATGGATAGAATTATTCAGCACACATCTCCTAAGAACAAAGAAAATCTCTACAAGACCATATTATCACACCAAAGGAATTTAATTTTAATAAAATAACACCAACTATTATATATCCACTATTCAAATTCTCCCTGCTTATCTGAAGCTGGTTTTGGATTTTTTCCCCCCAAATTTAGGATCCAAAAAGGATTATTTATTGAATTTAGTTGTAATGTTTTTTTTAGTATTTTTACCTAAAACTGTTCCCATTTTGTTTTGTTGCTTGTTTCTTTTTTGTCTTTTATGAAATTGACACTTTTGAAGTGTCCAGTACAGTTGATTTGTAGAACTTCCCATCATCTGGATTTTTCAGATAGTTTCCTCATGATTAGATTCAAAATAAAATGGTTTTGGCACTAAAATAACATAGGTGATGTTGTTACCCTCCCTTGTATAGTTGTTTATGTAGCTGTAAAATTCCAGGGTATAATCATTACTCAGAGTACTCTTAGGATATTATTCTGCTCTCTTCTGGTTTTATTGTAACTATAGAGAAATCTGCTTTTCAGTCTTTGGTCTTTTCCTCCTCACTCTGTACTTTTATGATCTCTTGGCCTTTGTTGTGTTGTTTTTCTTCACAATTGTATTTCTAGGTTGGGACAATTTTAACTGCTTAATATTCTTCATGCTTTCCAAATTTGTTAACTCTTGGAAGTTCTCAAAAATTCTCAACCATCATTTCCTAAAACATAATTTACTCTGCTTTTGACATGCTAATTTAATATATTCTATTTTAACATCCATGTTTCTTGTCTTTACATAAGAGCACATGTATATCCTATATTCTGGGGAATTTATTCATGTGCATCTTCTAGCTAATTTTTTGAATTACAAGATCATTTTTACTGACTTGTGCAGGAATCCTGAGGAATCTGGATTATTGGTATGTTGTCCACAAGATTTTACTTTGATTCAGCCAGATAGCCTAAGGTATTCATACCCAGAAAAATTTTCTTTTAATTATTCAGCTTAATAAAATACATTTAAATTCTAATCCTATGTGAATTCAGAATGTTAGTTACCAATTCTCAGGTGCAACTTTTTGGCTTGTGTGTCTCAAAACAGAAGCTGTTTTCTATCAGGGGGAATTTATCTCAGCCATTCTTTATTGTGGTTGAAACACTTCATGTGTCGATGTCATATTTGGGTCCCTCTGCACTATGCATTTCGAAACACAAATTCCCACTCCCCAATTAGTCCTTTAAATTAAAAGTCTGAGCTACTTGTAACGGAAGAAGTCCTTGGTGCAGCCCAAGCATTATGTCATAATTACCACTAAGGTTTGCAGGTTCCCTTACAATTTTCAGCTGATAGGCATTTTCTTTATATCCTTGTGAACTTGGTATGATCTTGTTAAATTTTATACAGCATTTCCAGGTGATTTGTACACTCCAGCTTTTCTCACTATCTCTACGTTACACAACTGGATACAGAAAGATGAAGAGATGTTCAAAATAATTCCATCTACTTTGTATTCACATTTGTTTTGAATTACACATCCAGGAAAAAAAAATTGCCACTATTGATTCATGTTCAAGAAGATGGACTTCAGATTCTGAAAACAATTAACAAGGAAAAATTCTATACTATTTTGCGAAAGGCATTAACACTGGTAGTAACTATTCTGGATCCAAAGCCTTTTGAATAAGACAATATTCATTTCAGTGTGAAATTTCTGGTAAAATATTATCCTTAATATTTTCCTGAGATAACACGTATAGACTTAATCCTTTTATTTTACAACCACTTACACATGCAGTTGCCACTGTATGTGCTCAATTTCTTAAATGCCCCAAATCCTAAATATTACAATATTGCAGCATAGTTAGGAAAGAACATAAATGGAACTAAAAGTATCAGTTATGCTTTATTTATTTATTTTTTACCAAATACTGTATTTTTAATTATTCAACAGACTTATAGCTCACAGGAATAGGTTCTTACCATAGCAATATTACAAACTGCAGTCTCAGAAATCTCAGAGTCACTCATGAATGATTAGGGGCATGTCTATAGTGAGAGCTGATTAAAACAAGACTAGTAGCTGTAATAAATAAACACCCAAAATCTGAATGACTTATTAGTAAAGAAGTTCTCTGTCACATAAAATCCAGTGAAAGGAGGGGATTGCTGTCCGAGGCCTCTTCTCCAGTCATTCAGGAACCCAAACTAAAGGAGAAAGCCATAAGCAACACAGGTAGTACATCCAAATTTAGCAAACAAAAATAGAGGAAGCCCTGTTGATTGTGAATTTGAGATAAACAGGAAAATAAATGAGTACAAGTAGATGCAAACACATTGATGAGCTGCATGTCAATCTTTGCCAAAGCAAGAGTTCATGATACACGGGACCACATAAGGGGTGTTTAGCAATATACAATGATACTTAAGAGCAAGGACACTAAAGTCAGAGTTCAAGGGGTTGCAGTATATGAAGAAATCATGAATGTATTAATACAGTTGCATGTCTAACAAGGTACAGAAGCAGCATAATTTAGAAGTAGAAAATCAGAGATTATCTATGATTAAAATGAGCTATAATTTTGTAGAAATCAAATTTTTGCAAGGTGATTCCCTCTGTGGGTAATGGCTATAATTAAAAGAAAAACAATGTAATGGGATGTGAAGGCCTACAATTCAGAAATCTTCATAAATATACTATTTTATACCTTTATATAAGGATTATCTGGAGCATGACCTAGATGTGAGTTGCAACCTATGGATGACAGTAGAAAGATACTATGCAGACATGAAATATGTGGACCATGAAAATATATTGGAAAATTCCTCCATAATTAGTGCTACCAACTTTGAGAGATTGGACCTGGATTAAATAATAAAGCGCAGTGTAAAGCTATAGGTTGATGAAAAAGATAGATAAACAAATTTGAATATTGCTTTATGCAAATATGCATAACTGTTTAATATAGTGGAAAAGTTTGTCAATTTACTGAATATTAGAACCTCACATACTAGAAGACAGTCTTCTTCTGTGAAAATCTTCCTCAGTTTGATAAAAATCCATGACACAAGGATCACTGACTACATGGAGAATTCTAATCAACATAATTGAAAAAAATATTTTCAAAGGAATAAATACATTGTGAATGTTTGCCATGAAAATCTAAGTTAAAAAAACAGTGATGTGAAATATATGAGACTTTCATTTCAAGAAGTCATGATGATTTCCCTTCTTTCCTACATCCTTCCCAGACTTTGGTAGCTATGACAGAAGGAAACGGCACTGAAGTGACTGAATTCTTTCTTCTGGGATTTGGTGCCCAGCACAGGTATCGGCATGTCATCTTCATTGTAGTTCTATTCATCTACACAACCTCCATGGTGGGTAACCTAGGAACGATCCTACTCATCAAGACAGATTCCAGACTTCAAACACCCATGTATTTTTTCCTACAACATTTGGCTTTTATTGATATCAGTTATACTTCTGCTATCACTCCCAAGATGTTGCAAAACTTCATATCAGAAAATAAATCAATATCATTTGTGGGATGTGTAATGCAATTATGGGTTTATGCAACATTTGCCACCAGTGACTGTTACCTCCTGGCTGCTATGGCAGTGGACCGTTATGTAGCCATCTGTAACCCACTTCACTATCCCACAGTCATGTCCCGAATAGTCTGCATCCAGTTGTTAGCTGGTTCTTATGTGATGGGCTCAATAAATTCCTCTGTACACACAGGTTTTACATTTTCACTGTCCTTTTGCAAGTCCCACGCCATCAATCACTTTTATTGTGATGGCCTCCCAATTCTTGCCCTTTCGTGCTCCAACATTGACATCAACATCATGCTAATTGTTGTCTTTGTGGGATTTAACTTGACGTTCACTGTGTTGGTTGTCATCTTCTCCTATATTCACATCCTGGCCACCATCCTAAAGATGCCCTCTACTGCAGGGAGGAAAAAAGCCTTCTCCACCTGTGCCTCCCACCTCACAGCAGTCACCATTTTCTATGGAACCCTCTTTTACATGTACTTACAGCCTCAAAACAATAATTCCCAGGAGAATATGAAAGTTGCCTCCATATTTTATGGTATTGTAATTCCCATGTTGAACCCCCTGATCTATAGCTTGCGAAATAAGGAGATAAAAGAAGCTCTAAAAGTGATAGGGAAGAAGTTCTTCTAGACTGGATAAAAATTATTAAAATTCAGCATGCAAAATAACCAGTAGATATGCTTTATTACAGTTTATAATTTCTGAAATTGGGACCATTTTTCACATCTTATATCAGTGACACTTTTCTCAAAAGACAAGATCTTAGAATGTGGGAAACACAGTAAACATCTCTAAGAACTAATTATTATTGAATATAGTTGAAAAACTTATCTCTACAATCTGTCAAGAAGAGCCTATCACAATTGCTTAAAATAAAAGAAGCATATATGAAATTTTTTAAAAATATTTAACTTTCTTAATATGTTCTTGAACTCTACAAAAACCCTTAATCATATATAATCAATATTAAAATTGAAGTTTATTATTTTCAGCAAGATCCCAAAATTTTCTACAAGACTACTCATAAATCTATTCTAATTATTACTCAAATTTAAATGTAAAATAAATTTACTACTTTTAAAATCATCTTGTGACTTAGAATATACTATTTATCCAATATTCCCTTGTTAGTGACATTTCCTTACACTTAAAAATAGTTCTGTCATGAGTTGCCCTCTATATTCTGAGTCCATCCCTTTCTTACCTGGAGAAAAGGAAATTCTTGCAAATATTTTCTACTTCTTTCTTGAATAAGAATAGAGAATCTAGAAGGTAGATGGATCAATCCTTGGTACCTCCTGAAAAAAAAAAAAAAAAAGAAAGGTGGGGACCAGAGCAAAAGAGGGCTCTCAAGAATGTCAAAGCTATAGTATGAGAGATATTGGCACTTTGGCCATAAAATCACCAGGTACCACGGTACAAGAGATACATATGGTAGAAACACACCATGTTGAGTCTTTGGCAAGCCACATAAGAGTATTAATGCAGATGTCCACGGTTCTAGAGCAGTGTTTTAGTTTGCTAGGCTGCTGAAAGCACATACCATGAAATGGGTTGTATTAACAATGGGAATTCCTTAGCTTACAGTTGTGAGGCTGAGAAAAATGTCCAAATCAAGCAATGCTTTCTTCCTGAAGACCAGCTGCCAGTGATCTTTGAGTGATCATTGGTTCCTCTGTACATGGCAAGGTACATGGCATGTCTGTTTGTCTCACACTTCACTCTGGGTTTCCTTGCTTTCAGCTTCTTGCTTCCATGGTGATTGCTCTCTCTCTGTCTCTCTCTCTCTCTCTCTCTGTCTCTCTCTGTGTATTCATTCCATTTATAAAGGACTCCAGTAAGAAGGTGAAGTCCCATATGAATGGGATGCATCACACCTTTACTGAAGGAGCCTTGTCATAAAGTCCTACTGACAATGGGCCCACACACCAGGAATGGATTAAACATAATAACATGCCTTTCTGGGGGTAGAGTTTCAAACGATAAAAAGTAGGAATCAGCAAAATTTTTTCTGTAACAGGACTGATGTATTAGAAATTTAGATGTCAGGAACAAATTTTCAACTGTGGTTTTACACTTCCATGGAGAGGAAGAGTTAAAGACCCCATAAGTATAAGCCAAGAAAAGGATAATATCAAGTACATTAACATTTACAATTTATATTTTTTCAACACTTATCACCAATATAGGATTCATATCAATGGTATAAAAAAAAA
>JAQZBX010047467.1:0-20458 GCA_029593785.1 Cabassous unicinctus
GGCGGGTTAAAATGGATAAAAATAAATAAATAAATAAATAAATAAATCCTTTGGAAAAAAGTATAGGGGAGGAGGATACGGACTATAGTTAACAGTAATACTTTGACGATGCTCTTTCATGTTTTGTTAACAAATGTTTCACGACAATGCAGGGTGTTTGTGGGGCAGGGGTGTGATGTGTGGGAGCCCTGCGTGATGTTATGCACGTTTGTTTTGTAAGTTCACGATGTTTACTGAACACTTACAGTTTATGTATGTTCATGTATGAATGATATACTTCAATAAATTTTTTTAAAAATAGAAAAAAATAATAACTGAGGCTCTCCTCCCTGGACCTGCCAACAGTCCCCATAGCCGCCTTAAAATTGAGCCAGGCCCAGGGCCCAGGCTCTCCATCCTTACTTGGGATCTTTTCTAAAACATCAGACGCCCACCACTATGGTGACCTTCCCTGCGTTTCTCTACTCATTATTAGTTGTCATCTTCTGCTCGGCCTCAGCTGCACCTCTGGGTGAACAGATGTTTTCCTTCTCTACAACATAGGAAATTGTATTATAACATGGCAGAATTACACATTTCTCATAAGACTTGATGAGAAATGGAGCTGTTGCACCTTTTGAGATTATTCCAGAAAGAAAAATGTAAAACAAATAACCCTAAGGATATAGCACAGCACCTGGAGGTATGCTGGATTCTCAGAGGCCTTTCATTTCTGCCAGGAGACATGGTAAATAATGTCAAGAATTTTAAAATGTCAGTGACATATATGGTGGAGCCTATGATTTTTTTAAAGAAGTGGTTAAAACCTGTTTTTTAATCTCTTGTTTAGCTTGCAGAAATGTCAGGACATGTACCTTGTGAGACCAGCAGGCCCGAGGAATGTCTAGGACAGGCTCACGGCCCCGGGATTTCAGATGTCTCATCTGGTATTCATTAGATGGTGATATTATTAAGCTTCTAGTCAAACAGAAAAAAGGAGCGGTATTCATTGAAAATGTGAAGGTATTCGAGTGTCAACAACGAGGCCCTACCCCTAGGGACAATGTTTGCTTGAAAGAAATGTTATTGCAGCAACAAATCTGCTTTGCTGGTGATTGCTCCCGTCTCCATGTGTGTTGTCATCAAGCTTCACTTTCAGAAGTGACACGGAATATATAATAATTCTTCCCCATGAGCACGGTGCTTACTGCTCACCCTTTGCTGCCCCAGGCCCTGGATAAACAGGAGTCCTTAGTTGGACCAGACAGGTCAATGGCCTTGGCTGAGGTCACCCAGGTAGGAGGAGGCAGAGCTGGGTCTAGAAAACCGCCCCTGGGGCTCCTGGCCCAAGGGACCCTCCGGGGTACCAGCCTCCACGAGCCCCGACCACCTGAATACACCTCTAGCCCAAATGGAGGAAGAGCTGATGCCCTTAGAGGACCAATGGAAGGCAGACCTTTGAGGGAAATGGCCAGGGCTTGGGGCCATTTTCCCAAAATGGAAGAGCAAACCCAGAGCCCAGCCTGCAGGCTCCACAAGGTGGGGACCAGGTCTGCTTGGTTTGCCGCTCCCTGCAGGTCCCTGCTGCAGTGCAGGAGACTCGGTAAATGAGTGGGGAGTAGGCCCACGTGCTCCTGATGTGGGGGCCGAGCCCACTAAAATGGTCAGAGATGTGTTTATGGAAGCCAGCCAGGTGGAGGACAATGGGCCCACTCTGCCCAAATTGGGGAGAGTGGGAGGGCTGAGGTTTGCACGGGGACACCATGGCGAGCTTGGCCAGCCCCCCCTCCACCCCCCTGGAAGCCTGGGGACCCGGAGACAAAGGCTTCCTGGACAACCAGCCCCGGAAAAGATGCCCTCGGTACCAGCCAGGGCAGAAGGGAGCCCCAGAGGAGGTTTCTCAGCTCCGTGTACTAGAGGCGGGCGGGAACACGCCGAGCTGAGGTCTGGGTGAGGAGGAAGGTTGCATCCGTCAGGGCAGAGCCAGTCCCTGTAGTCACGAAACAGGTGCTGAGCGCAACCACATGGCAAGGACTTCAGTGCAGCCTGAAGATACCGGCGGGGAGGCTTCCAGCGCCCCGTGGAACCCTTTGGGTGCTGGGGTCTCCGGGGGAGATGCAGGCCAACCATGGGGCTGCACTGCACGGCGCTCGGAAGCCCCTTTGGCACTCATTCTCTGCAAAAGCAGTTGCAGAAGATACTACGCAAGGAGGCTGGGCTGGCTCCTGCCACTGTGAAGACGCCCTGGAGGATTTTAATCGCAGACGTGGAATACTCAGAACTGCCTCTTGGAGCGCTGGCTCCGGGGGCGTTGTGGAGGAGGCCGCCTTGGTTTCCAGGCTGCTGTCACAAAGACTCACCAGCTGGCTGGCTTAAACAAAAGGAATGCATTGCCTGGAGGCTCTGGAGGCCGGAAGTCTGAAGTCAAGGTGTCGGCAGGGCCGTGAAGCCTGCAGGGTCCTGGCAGAGGCTTCCGGCATCTGTCACTCAGTCTCTGCCTTGGTCGCATGGCTGTCCCTCCCTCTTTCTCTCCATCAGTCATCCGTGCGTCTGTCCAGATTTCCTCTCCTCATAAGGACACCTCATATTGGATTAGGGCCCACACTGAAGAGTCGAGGGAAGATTTTTTAAAGGTTTTTGTTTTGCTTTTGGTAAAGAGCATGCACACTCTATGAGAAACAGAGGCTGCTTTTACAGAAGACGGGAAGGAGCCCACTGCCGAAAAGATGATACAGCCAACAAGATCCCAACAGCAAAACTGAGGCACACGCAGCTGGTGTTGCAGAGAGAATTTAACGAGGAACTATGGGGAAACCAAGACAATGAGGGAAAATAAGGCCATTTTGAGCCAAGCCTCAGACTCAGGCAGCAGGGACCAACCAGGTCAGCGGCTGACTCTGGGAAAGCAGCAGTCTCAAGCCATTAGCTTCTCTCTGCTGAGCTAAGCCACTCAAGAGGGGCGTTGGCCACTTGCCTAGAAGTCAGTAGGTAGTGCCCTGGGCATTTTTAGGAGTGAACTCTGCAAAGCACGGTTATTTTCTCACTGCGCCCTCCAAATAGCTAGTGCTCTTATTATGAGAAAGTGGCTTTCTGAAAATTTTTTCATTACATTTTTAAAATTTTTCAAATACACAGTGCTTTTCTATTTTCAACATGGTTTCAGGTATACGGTGATATTTAACCATCACAACAATCTTGAGAGGCGGCCATTATTATCAACTTGTTTCTTTTTTTAACTTTATGTTTTACAGAAGTTTTAGATTACAGAAAAGTTACATGGAAAATATAGGGGATTCCCATATGCCCCACCCCCTCCCCCCTCACACTTTCTGAAAGTTTTAAAGGCTTCCTAGATGTGCTGAAGAGGTGTCCTGGAGAAGTTGCAGGCACGGTGTTCTCATGGTGCTTTATGGTATCATTGGATCCTTCTTCCAATGTTTCAGAGAAATCCCTCGGGGGGATAAAATGCCTGTTGATTAATTAAGTTCACTAACAAGCCATTTACCCTCTCCTGGTGGGCAGATTCCATAAAGGAGACCCTAAAGGAATGGCAGTGTCTGGCAAAAAGTATTCAATCACCCTTGCATCTTCTGCTAAGTTTCTCCCTGGTTTTCTTGATGAAAGAATGCATTTTTGGAAACTTGGTAGTTCCGCTCCATGCCCGTGCTCCTCCCCCCGATAAACTGGTGAGCTCCTTGGATGGGAAGCCATGGTCGGCGTGCACATTACAGCAAAGCAAGCTGGGAAGTGGCACACGCTGCACCCAAGCAGAGAAGCCAAACCCAAGCCTCCCAGCCCTCAACTCAGTCCTCTCCCCACGAGGCAAGTCCCCAAAAAATATTTCAAATGAACCCCTTTTCTCAAATTTCTGTAAAATTTCTGCCATGACTATATGTTCAGGTGCGAGGGGGGAAAGTGGCCTTGTAAACAGCAACACAAGAGAGAAATTCTAAGAATAGAGGGAAAACGAATGCTGGAAAATCTGTACCCGAGCTAGTAATGGAAAGATCTGCACACTGACGCCTATTAAAACGGCTGTGAAACAGTCCCTTTAAGAGAGAACTGGAAACTCCGCGCTGGGAGCCGTGCAGCACGCACGCAAGACGTAAATCTCAGACGGTAAGGAGGCCAGGTGGCCCGCCACGTGTTTCTGATGATAAAATAAGTTAACAGGATTAATGAAAACCTACCTTCCACAAGATTTTTCTTGGATTGATGAAAAAAATGCCTGTTAACCCTTTGTTTAGCCCGGCCGTGCCTTTTGCTAGCGCCTGCGCAGTGCTCCCATCCCAAGGGCTGTGTGGTCGGGGGGCACGGGGTAAAGGGGTCCCTTTATGGAAAATCACTGGTCTGCTGCCTTTCAATGCATAATTCCTCACCGCACTAGGGGTCTTTCCCCCCTTTATTCAAATCTAATTAACAAAAAAGTCGTTCATAGAAATCTTATTAAATGCTGTCACTTCAGAAGAGTTTTTATTTTAATAACATGGTCTTGAGGCCATTTGGGGTTTTTGAAAAACAACTTTTTTTTTTCAAAATCTACGAAGCTGGCCTTTAGTCTTGAAGTTGCAGTGTTGTCTCAGTAAAGTGAGTATCCCCAGATGAGGTTCTCAAAGGGGAATGAGCTGGGGAGCCCAAACACAGGTGAGGTGACGGAAACAGCAGTGTTTCTCTCCAGCCAAGCAGCACGAGGGTTCTCTTACTAAAGCAACATCCAAGGACCTCCTTTGGCTCCTGCTGGTAAAAATCAATTATAGCATCAGCATGAGGAGCAGAGCCTGATGATTAACGGAGTGATTCTAGACGCAGTGTATGGTAGCATGGCTAAAGCCCTCTGGGAGCTGAGGGGCTGGACAAACAAATGTCAGTAGCTTCGGCTTATGAGATTTGTCCCCCATAGGGAAAAAAGCAATTCCAAATACTATTCATGTTTACCCCTCCTTCTGCAATCTACTGCTATGACGGGGGTGGAGGTGGGAGTGGGGGTACCCAAGGCTGGTCTGGAAGCTCCCCCCCATTGTTCATTTGGAGTAGCGTCTCCATCAGTCCCAAGACGTGGACAGCATGGCTGTGACGCTCCTGACTCCGTCATGACGGCTGATAGTATTTACACGCCTCTCCAATCCTCGTGCGCCGCCCCAGCAGGCCCCACTCGGCACAGAAGCACCGCAGGTAACTAGAGGGAAGCCTCACGTGCCCGCGGCTGCTGCTTCCACGTCTGGGCACGATTTACATTGTTTTTTTCCACCAAGGAGCCCACAGAGAGTTGCTTTCATAAGGATAGATGTGGTAAGTCTTCACCAATTTATGGGATTTTCACTCAAGTGGAAATCATAAGTGGATCAGCTGGATCTCATTGTGTGAAGTCTCTGTTCGCACGGAGGGCACAATTCTTCCTCGTTCATTCATTCCTTAATTCGGCAAGCATTTATTGACCCTACTATGTGCCAGGCACTGAGAACCCAAAAACTCAGAGATGGGTGGGACACAGTCTCTGTTTATTGGTCCCACAGCCCATCCTCCAACTCCTTTCAGGTGACAGATACGGTAGAGGCGGGAGAACACTCAGGTGAAAGGAGACGCAGATCAGTTCTCGAATGTGGCAGGGGGCTCGCAGTGGACGGGCTTCCTGATCTTAGCCTTCCCTCTCTGCCACACAGGGGATGACTGCCAACAAGCAATGGAGCATCCAGGTGGCCAGGGGCTCAGCAGGAAACCATATAAGAGAGCTGTCATTCCAGTGTCTCAAGGAATTCTGCCTCCTCCAGGCAGCCCTCAAGGGCTGTAAGTATGATTGAGCCCCATCGCTTTGCCACTCTGTTGTTCCAACAAAACTTGAGTTGCTTGACTTTAAGGAATGACACTTGGCTATTATTTATCAGGCCCTGGCTAGGGCAGTGGCTTACAGGAATTGAGTCATCATAGGTGGGGCAGAGAACTTTTTCCCCCCAGTTACCAATTTTCAGAAATATGTGAATTCCTCAAATGTTATGCATGTAACCACAGGGTGGGGTTTTAGAAACTAATGACAGAGGGCTATTCAAATGGAAAGGAACTTCAGATTTGAAATGTAAAAACAAATGACCTTTGGTCAGTCTGTATTAAAAGAGTGAAGATATGGAAAGTTTTCTTTGAGATGGCCAAGAGGGCTTTGCAATGCAATAGGTTACATTGGGATAAAATTATACCACAAGTCCCTGCTCGAGGCTGCCCTAGCGCTCGGTTCATTTTCTCAGCACCCTTTGGGATGGGTACTAGGATGGTTTCTCTACTCTAGCAGAGAGAATCCAGGATCAACAGGATGAGTCACTGTGCAGAGCGAGAATTTAAATCCAGGTCCATCAGATCCCAAAGCCCCGTTGCCATCCCTGCACCAGAATGTTCTATAGAGAGATCAGAGCCCACAATGGGCAGGCAAAAGAAGCCAGCTTTTTGGAAAGCCAGGCGGTAGTTGCTTCCAGAGCCAGGCTCTGAACTTGGTATCTCCCCACCCAGGGAAGATTGGCTTGAAAGTCTGGCTCAGTGACATCCTGGCCCGGCAGGTCAGAGCTAGCAGGATCCAGCAAGGACTGGTCTGTTGGAGGTCTTGAGCCCATTCCGTAGCCATCCTGGCTTCATCCAGAGAAACAGTGCAAGGTGGCATGAAGCCCACTTCATCTGAAGACCAAAGCCGGAACTGACTCCTCCGATCATTATCTTCCCAGCCTTGGCCAGTCCCTTGGAGCTGAATTAAAATCCAAATGGGTCCATTCCACCCGTATATTCCCTATATGAGGGAACTGTTGCCAAAAAGAGCAACAATCTCCTGTATTCATCGGGTTGCTTACTAAGTCAAAGAACCTCTTGCCAGATTGCCGTACTGGTCTCTGGAGGTACCAGGCACCTCCCCAAAGAGCCCTTCTATTGGAATAGAATGGAATGAGAAATGGCGTGCAAGGAGACAAACATAACAAACCCTCCTCTGTTTGCTGAGACTTCACATCCATGGGAGCGTTCTGTACTGAGTAACCGAAAGTAGACGCTGCACAGAAGAGAATCGCTGGTTACAGAAATAAGCACCTTTTAAAATAAAGCAGCGATTTGTGATTAGAAACGGAGCAGAAAGCTGAGACTCCTCAATAAAGGATCATCACAAAGCAGAACCATCTCTTTAACATCGCCTAAAAACAGCATCTTGTTTCAGACATTTTCAGATTTAATACCAAAAACCAAGCCACGAGGTTTGGGTTTCCCAGCCTTCCCAGCCTACCCCGTCTTTAGCCTAGGGATCCAGCTTTCTAAGAATAAGCTTTCTAGCCATAAAGCAATCAATATCATTTTGACGCACTGTCAGGAAAAAGGATGAATTGTCAATTTTAAAAAACCTGGGGGTCATCTCATAAGATCAAATCTAGAGATCAGAGAGGCAAGGGGTTGGGGAAGGGACCTTGAAGCAAAATGGTGTATTTTGCTCAATATTAAATCTGCCTTTTCAGCTTTACTTCATTCTGAGTGGGCACCTCAGGCCCCGGGTCCTGCTGTCAGAGAATATGGCTGGCGTACAATCTTCTTTGGCCTTTGAATGACTTCTGATTTTGGAGAATTCTGTAAACTAACCCTGCATTTCATCAGCTGTATCTACTCTTGAAACCAAAGACTCACAGACTTATGCCCAGACCCACAGCTCAGAAATGAGGGAAGAATGAGAAAAATTTTGTAAACTGGTTTTGGGTTCCTAGGAGTGCTATGCTTTGCTCTGGGCAGCTGGGCAGACTCTCCAAGGGTGTCCACTGAGTTCCTGAAATGGACTCATTGTAGACTGATTCCTTTTACTGGAGGCAGCCAAGGGGAGTGCCTACAGAACCAGCCTGTCTGGGGTTCAAATTCGGGCCACTTTCCCTTACACTCTGTGTGCCAGTCCCTTCATGCAAGAACCAGCGGTGATAACAATGCTTCCCTCCAAAGCCCAGATTAGGCTCAAATGTGGTGACATCTGTGAAGGTCTCAGCAGGGAGGAGTTTCCTTCCCTCTCCCCTGCTGCCAGGGACACTCTGCATCCAGGATCAGCTCAGGACTTTGGTGACTGCCTATAGCAGTTTAGTATTATTTATGAATTCCAAAAATAGATAATGGATTATGTTTGTCAATTGGTCTGTTCCTCTGGGCATATTACATTGTATTAACTTCACAGGTTTCACTTTTACTTGATTAAATTATGATTAGGGCTTTGATTGGGCCACGTAAATAGGATGCCTTGGTGGGCAGGGACTCACAGAGAAAACTACACAGCAGAGGAGAGAGTTAGAGTTTTGTTGCTGGAGCCCCGGGAAATAAACACACAGGAGAAGAACACAGAGGAATAGAGACCGCTCCATAGACATGGCAGAGGCCCCAGGAAGAGAGACAAGCTGTTAGCCTGATAGTCTACAGCTGACCTTGTGGAGCGAGCAGAGGAGCTGAGTCTGGAGAGAAACAACCCCAGGAGAGAGATGAGACTTACCTCAGCCTAGGGCTGAGATTGGAAGAAGCTGAGACCACGGAGCATTAAAAGGAAGAGGAAGCCTGAACCTTTGCAGACGTCGGCAGCCATCTTGCTCCAACACAAGGCAACAGACTTTGGTGAGGGAAGTAACTTACACTTTATGGCCTGGTAACTGTGAGCTTCTACCCCAAATAAACACCCTTTATAAAAGCCAACAGATTTCTGGTACTTTGCATCAGCACCCCCTGGATGACTAAGACACTGCCCAATCGTCTCCAGTGGACCAGTCTTATGGAGTCACAGGAACTGTCAACACACCCAAAGCTTGAGCCAGAGCTGCCAGGAGCTCCTGTTTTTGTATGCAAACACAGTAGCTTTTTTTGTTTTTTTCTTTTAATGTTGTGGGCCTTATACTACTTTGTAAGTCAAAGCACAGAGATATACTTTTTTTTTCCTAACAGAGAAATGAAACTCCATTTACAGAGATGCTGAACCCAGTATACAAGTTGACAGGGCTGAGTAGGAAACCATTTGACATTGTGGGAAAACCAAGTCCAAGAGGACGTCTCTAGGTGAGCTGAGTGTCCATAGACTCTAACTCCCTCTCTGTTATCGTTTCTGAGGGTATTGAACAGCCTTTGAGTAGGAGACAATTGTTTAATAAGTTTAAATTGAGCTTCCCACTCTCCTTGTATTTATCACAACACACACCCTAAAGGCAGCATGATGTAGTGCAAACAGCTTGGGGCTCGGATTTTTCATTGTTCAATAAATGATTATTCATTCAACAACTATGCATTGAGCACCTGGTACCCAGCCAGGCACGGTGTTAGGAATGGGGTGACCAGGGACAATTTGGTTCCTGGATCAGAGAGATGGGCCACGTAGCTAGGAAGACACACAGTGAAGGGAGGTGGGTCAAAATTCTATGGGAGAGAAATAAACAAACAAACACAAAAACAAAACAAAACAAAAATTCTACAGGAGCCCTGAGAAACAAATAAATTCTGCTGATTACACTTATCCAATTCTGAGTGCTTACGTTTGTAAGGCATCACGCCATATGCTTGGCACGCTTTCTTCCCCAAAACAAGCCCACACAGAAGACCCATTAGCATCTCCATATGTAGACATGGAAACCATAGCTCCATGATATTAAATAACGTTCCCAAGGTCACACAGACACAGAGCTGGCAGTAAAACCCAGAGCTACTTGACCCCAAAGCTCAGGTTCTTATCAGTTCTTCTTACATGCTACTGGTTTCACCTAAGCCCTCTGAATTTCCACCCACACCCCTTTTTAACTTGTCTGCTCTTTAAAACATGCCAAACACATTGACAGTGGGGATGGCCGGGTAAAGATAAAGCTTTATGAAAGGCATTCTAGTAAACTCTTGAGCTTTCCCCACAAGGGAGGCACTCAAGAGAACCAGGCAAGATTTTGATGCATTTTCAGGACCCTCAAAGTTCATTTGAGAATGGGAGATGGTCGTTTGAAGGTAACTTATTCAGCTGGTCTTCAGAGCCTTTTGTGCAGGTTCCAGAAGACATAAGGAGCCCAGTGGAGCCTGGCTTGCTTCTTGGGCACTTATTCTTGGGCTTCCCCTGAGGGTGCATCTGGTTTTGCTGTCACCCCTCATTTGCAACCAGGTTCCAGGAGAGTCAGGGACTCTCTGCGCATGATTGGAGGCATCCGGCCTCAACTGTTCCACGTTGCATTTCCTCCCCGCGAAAGCACACTCAGCTAGAATCACTTGCACAGGCCTAATCGCCTCCCCAATTACTAAGAAGCAAACTAAAGCTCAATTCTAATCCATGACCTCAGGCTCTTCCTCAAGCAGTTTTAAATGGGTCCGCGTCTCCTGTGGTCTGATTTTTCCATGTTATGTTGAACACATTTCCCAGGGTGGGTGGAAATGCACAAAAAGTATTTGCCTGGATACCACCCAAGCCAGGGATAAATAAACATTCATGGAGGAAACCATTTCCTTCCCTCTTCTTCCCCAAGGAAGGTCTATTTATTTCGCAGTACAGGTAAGGGGCCCCAGGCAGCAATGTCTTTCTTTGCATTCACAATATTAATGTAAGTCACTTTTGAAAAGTTATTTTCCCTACAGCCATCATTTCCAACCCTTGAAAGCCATCAGCACTCCATCAAGTTCTCCCCCACAGGCGGGTCTAAGACAGATTTGTCTGGGCACTGACCTCCCCATTCTGTTTGTCTCTGGAATGCTCAAGACTTAGAACAAGACAAAGAAAATCTCAACTGTGGACTTGGTGACCACTGAAAATGCTTCTATAGGCACCTGGATCTACAGCCAAGCATGGGTAGTAATTAGAATCATCTGAAAGTTTTCAAAAATATGGATTGTGGGGCCCACCCTGAAACTTCTAAACCAGTATACCCACACATGGACCCCAGGCATCTATTCTGTTTAAGAACCTTCCCAGTCGAGTCACCAAGGTTGAAAACTGCCATCCTCCATAAGGGCTCTAGTCTAAACCAGCTCTGCAGGCCAGGAACACATGTTCTGCAAGTAGAGTGTCCATGGCACCAAAGCCGAAAGGATCTCTTTACCCCAGGACACCTCAGAGCCTTGACTACGCCCAGAATGCGTTGGGGAGTTCCCACAATGCAATGCAGCGTCTTTTCAGCCAATTCCACCACAGAACCACTTTGGTCAAGGCATACTCCTGGATGACTGCTGGGCTGGGCACACCTGGAGAAGAAGCCAGAGGGGCAGGTAGCCCCCCATCCTAGTGTCCTTCTATTTGTGTCTCCGGAGTCACTCAGGGCTGCTTGGAGCGTAATTCGGCCGAAACCCGTTACACAAGAACAGCTCCCACACCACCATGGACTCACTGGACAACGTCAGCCAAGGCACTTGCCCTCGCCGTGCCTCAGTCTCCCCCCTGAAAAGCAAGCGCTGGCCTGCACCCCACAGGCTAACATCTGGGACATCTGAGTCTATACCCTGAGAACAATGAGCTCCGGGCTTTGGGTTTGCACAAAAAGGAGGCCGACGTCTTGACTGCTTCTGCTTAGGATTTGCTTGGCCCATCACAGACTCTGACCAGAAAGACAAACGTGCAGTGTCCACAGAGAGCTCAGCCTGCGCGGTCCAGAAATGATGAGTTTGATGAAGTCAGCTTTGAGGCTGGCTACCAGGAACCACACCTAATTACTCACTGGCCAATCCCAGCCTGATTGCTTGAATTCCATGCCCATGAGCTGGGTTGTTTTCTTTTCCAGCATTAATTTGAGATGGTGGATCTGGAGGGCTCAGCACCCTCCCTTAGGGCTGTCGTCTTTGCGCCCATCAGGCAGCCCCCCTAACACTGGGGCCTCAAGAGGGGATATTCTGGGTCACATGATTCTACTGAGCAGCAGCAGAAAGAAGGTGGCTTTTTGCCCATGCTAATGACAAGTATTGGAATTTCCTACAAATGAAAAAAGAAAAGGAAAATCCAGTGCAAAGGAGTGGGAATGATGGGGGGCAGGGACAATGCCCCCATGCCCCTTGGTGGTATCCTTGGTCAAATTCAGCAAAGAGGCTCATTGATTCAGACGGGGTCCAGCCAGGAGCAAAGAGCCCATGTCAGCCGTTAAGTAAAGAAAAGGCAACATGGGGGCCACGATAGCAGGTGCCAGGTTTGCTGAAAAGACATTGGCGGATAATGAGGTAACCCAGAGATTAGCATCAGGGGGAGGCCGCTGCAGCCTCTAAGGCAGCATGTGGAGGGACAAGAGCCTGGAAGCCAAGGCCACGAGACTGGAGAAGGGCTATGACCAGACACTGCCCAGGGGTCGGAGGCTCACAGAGAGGGTGCAACTCCTGCTGGAGATGCTGACCAAGGCAAAGGGAGGGAGGCAGCAGTACCCTGGCTTCTCCCTTCTGCCCACTCTCCTGCGGCACCACCCATTGACCCAGCCTAGCAGTGACAAGGGATCCCAGGAGGTGTGGCTTGCAGGAGTCACCCCTCCAATGCCGGGCAGGGCAGTGGAAGGGTGGAGGAAGGGTCAGAGAGCAAATAGGCCCAAGGCTGGCACACAGGGCCAACCTTGGCTCGACACTCACGCAGCAGACAGACACCACAGGGTGGGAGCCCCAAGCGGCCCCCTAGGAAACGATATTCACGTTTGGCTGCAAGGAACCTGGCCAAGACGATTGCCCCTAGACAGAATCGTCTGGTTCCTGTGTAGGACAAGCTCCATGCACAATAGAAAGGTGAATCGGACCTCGAGGTCAGGGTTTCTCGACCTTGGCACTATCGCTCTTTTGAACCTGATAATTCTTTGTTATGGGGGGCTGTCCTGTGCATTAGGGGGTAGGAGGAGCATCCCTGCCTCCACCCACTAGATGCCAGTAGCATCCACCTCCTGGTGTGACAACCCAAAACGTCTCCAGACATTGCCAAGTGTCTCCGGGGTTCCAGGAAATCACCCCCAGTTGAGAACCACTGCTCTAAATCATGAAAAGGTGGAAGTCAGGTGAAGCCCTGATCTACAACTCATGTCAGAGAATCACGGTGAGCCAGCTCAGGTGGCAGGAGGTCTGAGGAAAACTTTGTCCCCATTAATCTGGCATTCCAAATCAATCAACAGCTCCACTCTCATATGACAAAAGGAGAAAGCAGCATTTTTGTGAAGGCAATGAAATGTGGTTTTTCTAAATACATTTGAGGGGAAATAACATCTTTTTATCCACCCTACTCATTATGAAGTGCAGAAGGGAAGGGCGAATGGGGAAAGAGAAAGTGGGACTGAATGGAATTACTCCAGCTCTCCACCAGGCACTGTGCCGAGACAACTGCTGCCCACTTGCAGATGAGCAAGATGAGGTCACTTGGACGTCCCTCAGAGAGGAAGGGATGGGCCGGGATGCGATGCTGCTTCTCAGAGTCAAGGTAAAGACATCTGGGGCCAGGGCAACACTAAGCGTTTACTGGTGGAAGTTCTGAAGTTTTCCCAACCCCTAAGTAGTGCATTATCTCCAAAAAGCTCGAGCTGGGATCTGAGCACAGACGCTGAGGTGTCACCCACCCAGAATTACCTGAGAGGTCAAGCTCTCCTCAAGGCGGGAGTTCCTCTGTCTTCACCCTGATTTCTACTGCTAGAGGAGGTACCTCTCTATTTGCCTCTTCCACGGCAGCTTTAGGAAGAGAATCTCTGTCTAGAGATGTTATCATGCCCAGGACTGGCCACATTCTGGCCTGACTAAGGCTTAACTGGATAACTTCACAAACTCTGCTAAGCATAGGAAAGCACTGGTCTAAGTTCAGCAGGTGCAGGAGGGAACAAGCAGAAGCATTTGGCACTGCCCTTTTGGGAGACTCTGGCATTCGTGAGAAGGTTGAGGGGGACAGACAGAGACAAGGTAGGAGAGTCTCCATTCCTTTAGGCTGCTGTGACAAAGTACCACAAACTGAGTGGCTGAAAACAACAGAAATTTATTCTCCCATGGTTCTGGAGGCCTGAAGTCTGACATCAAGGTGTCAGCAAGCTGTGCTTCCTCTGAAACCTGTGGGGAGGATCTCTTCCGTGCCTCTCTCCTAGCTCCCGGTGGTGGCCAGCAAGCCTTCTGGTGGCTTCTGGCACAACTCAACCTGCTTCAGTGCCACGTGGCCATCCTCTCTCCGTGTGTGTGTCTGTGGCTCCTCACGTCTTCTTATAGAGACACCAGGCTATTGGATTGAGGGCCTCCTAGTCTAAGATGACCTTGTTTTGGTTTCCTAGGCTGTTCAAAGCAAATACCATGAACTGGGGTGGGCTAAACAATGGGAATTTATTTGCTAACAGTTTTGAGGCTGGAAAAATGGTCCAAATCAAGGCATCATCATGGAAATGCTTTCTTGGCCGCCAATGGTCCTTGGCTCCCCTGTCACATAGCAAGACACATGGCGGCATCTGCTGGTCTCTCCCTTCTCTTCGGAGTTTCACTGATTTCATCTTCTTGCTTCCATAGCTTTCTTTCTCTCTCTCTGTCTGAATTTCATTCTCTTATAAAGGACTCCAGTAACAGGATTAAGACCCATCCTGACTGAGGTGGGTCATGCCTTAATTGAAGTAGCCTCACCAAAAGGTCCTACTTACAATGGGTCCACATGCACAGGAAGGGATTAATTTTAAGAATATGTTTTTTTTCTGGGGTCCATATAGCTTTAAACCATCACAGACCACATCTTAACTCACCTGATTCCATCTGTAATGACCCTATTCCCAAATAAAGTCACACACTGAGGCCTGGGGATTATGACTCCACATATCTTTTTGGAGGGACACAAGTCACCCCATAACAGAAGCCAACCAACAAGTAAAACATAATTAGGGATTAAACTAATGGCAATTTTCCCAATGGTGGCAATGACGGATGGCTGTGGACCATGTTGAAAAGATAAATCCATAAAACAGCTTGGCCTTCCCATTAAACACAGGTCACTACATGGATTTATCCCCCCATCTCTGTATCAGTCAGGATCCAATCAGGACACAATAAAAAATAAATTTAAAAAAAACACTAATAATTGAGCAAGGAAAGTTTAATATAAAGAATTATTAACAATAATGAAGAATAATTGGCATGCCTTCCCAAAACCCCACTATAATGGCAGTATGTGTGTGTGTGGCTTTCAAATTTTTAATGATATCAGAGGCCTGAAAGAAAACCTGTTTCTGCTCAAAAGTCCCAAAAAGCCTCAGAAAGTTGAGATACCAGGTGCCAAAAAGAGGGCAGGCTGTGGCCGAAAGGCTGTGGGCCAGCTCATACCGATTTCCAAGAGCCAATGGTTCCCTTCTCAGGATTTTTATGAGATGGTTATTGCTTTAGTTTCCTGGCTGCCAAAGCAAATATCCTGCAATGGGTTGGCCTAAACAATGGAAATTTACTGGCTCACAGTTTTGAGGTGAGAACTTTCAATTCTTCTGGGTATATACCCAGCAGTGGGGTTGCTGGATCATATGGCAGTTCTATAGTTAGCTTCCTGAGGAAATGCCAAACCATCCTCCACAATGGCTGCACCATCCTGCATTCCCACCAGCAGTGGATGAGGGTTCCCTTTCCTCCACATTCTCTCCAACACTTTTAGTTCTCTGTTGTTGTTTTTTAATAGCCACCAGTCTAATAGGTGTAAAATGCTATCTTATGTAGTTTTGATTTGCATTTCCATAATAACTAGTGATGTTGAGCATCTTTTCATGTGCTTTTTAGCCATTTGTATGTCCTCTTTAGAAAAGATTCAAATCTCTTGCCCATTTTTTAAATGGATTTTTTGTCATTTTTATTTTTGAGATATTGGATTTCATTATATATGCTGGATGTTAGACCCTTATCAGATAAATGGTTCCCAAATATTTTCTTCCACCTTTCTTGACAAACTCCTTTGAAGTGCAAAAGTTTTTAATTTTGAAGAGATCCCATTTATCTATTTTATCTTTCATTGCTGGTGCTTTGGGTATAAAGTTTATGAAACAATTTCCTACATAAGATCTCATAGATACTTCTCTACCTTATCTTCTAGAAGCTTTATGGTCTTGATCCATCGTGAGTTAATTTTTGTATAAGGTGTGAGATGGTGATCCTCTTTCATTCCATTGGATATGGATATCTGTTCTCCCAGCACCATTTGTTGAAGAGACTATTCTGTCTCAGTTGGGTAGGCTTGATGACCTTGTTGAGTATCAGTTGGCTATAGATGCACAGGTCTAAATCTGAACTTTCAATTTGGTTCCATTGGTCAATATCAAGTGTCATAAGGTGATGCTTTCTCCCAGAAGACTGGGGCGTTCTGGGGCTGGCTGGCAGCCATCCTTGGTCCTTGGCTTTTCTGTCCCGTGGCAATGCACATGGCAGCCTCTCCTGGCTTTTCTGGGTTCTGTTGACTTCTGCCTGCTCCTCGTCTATCTGACTTTCTTTCTACTTATAAAGGACTCCAGAAACCTGGATTAGAGCCTAACCTGATTCAGCTGGGCCACACCTTAACTGAAGTGACGTCTCAAAGAGATCTTATTTACAACAGGTCCACACCCACAGGAAGGGATTAAGTTTAAAAACATGTTTTTTGGGGGTACATAGCTCTAAGCCACCACAGTTATAAAGCACAGTCATTATTAAAACTTAAACTCTATAAACTTATAACTAAATACATTATATTAAAAGCAAAGATAATAAATACTCAAAACCATCACTTCCTAATTATTTTACTATACTTGTTCTTGAGGTAAGTTACCTCCATCGTATCCCTACGGTGGGAACAGTGCATGACAGCAGTGGCCATGCACATCTCTTCTGACTCTGCGCTCAGTGACACTTTGCTGGTAACTGAAATCACCAGAGTTGGAGTATTTACACCACAGAAATCAGCAAACGCTACCAATCAGGGCTGTTCCCCACCCCCACCCCCAGTCCCCAGAGAACCAGTTGTTAAACATTTACCAACGCACCACTGGATCAAACTAAAACCGTTATGATCTTGAAAACGCTGGTAACATACAATGAGACCCTCCTATCTCACCCGTGTCTCCCAGTCAGGAGCCAGCCCTTCCTCATCTTGGCAGAAGTCACCAATTTCAACAGCATATATGAGGGGCAGGCACCCACTAGGTGCTCAGTAAATGCTCCTCTTTCATTTCTTACCCCCTTGTCTAAGGTCAGCTGTCCCCAAAGCCGGCCCTGCCTACCCCAAGGCTTCAGGTGCCAGAGCCCCCGGTGAGGAAGTGGGGAGGCGGGAGGGAGGGAGAAGCCCAGCAAGAGTGTGGGCCAAGGGGAGACTCGTGGGTATAATTTACACCCCAGAGTCTGTGCTGCCTTGACGCGAAGGCGTCAGGCTCTTCTAGTCCTGTTCCAGGCAGTCGCCAGTCACGGCAAGCTCCAAGGTCTCCAGCCCTCTTGATGCACTTTGGTGTCCATGGTCACCCGGTAAGGTCTATAGGTCAAGGCTTAACTGGTCACGTGCTGGGAGCAGGTGGGGAGGAGAGAAGGGCAGAGGTGGGGAGGGAGCAGAGAGCCGGGAAGGGGTTCTCAGGGTATCTGGGTGAGGAGTGCCTTCTCCCACCTCTGGCAGCGCCCGAGTGTTTTGCACGGAGTACATTAGGAAAAATACTTAGCTTTAAAAAGTTGGGGCTGAGGGCAGGAAATGAGATGGAAACGCAGGTTCTTGGCTTACAGAGGAGAGATTGGGAGAGGCCAGAGGTGGCAAGGCCAGCATTTTCCTCCCCAGAAACTGAGCCAGGCCGTGGTCCCCTGTAACACCTGCAGCCAACAGACAAGGCCAAGAGGAAGGCGCGTTTGAAGGTTCTCGCAAATGTTCCTTTCCACAAGGTCCATCACAGTAATTCTGCGATTCCCATGAGGCGCCCCATTCTGGGGCTGCCCTGGGTAGGAAGAATGACACTGGTCCGAGGTCCCAGCCTGGGGGACTCTCTGTGGCTCTCCCTGCCGCTGCCCGAGGGGTCTAGGTGGTGTCAAATTGTCCTCAAGAACAGGGAAGGGCTTTCTCCTCGAGGGAAAAAGAAAAAGGACAGGAGCAGGACGAGAAGGATGCCCGCGCATAGGGGCAGCCCACCAATTCGTGCCCGGGGAGAGGACAGGTCCCCAGGGTGCTCAGTGAGGCCGGGAAGGGCTGCAGCACCCATCCAGAGGCTGTCCTGTCACACCCTCTGACTTCTGCTCTCGCGGTGGGGATGGCCATCGCAACCTTTGACCCCACCTAAAACTCTGCTCCTCCCACAGAGTGGTTCAAACCTCAGTGTTCATTAACTCCTGGGCCCCTCTCAGACACCTTCGCTTTTCCTTGAAGCATCTACTTAAAACCGACAGCCCCCAGCAGTCCTGAGGCCGTCACTCGTGCCGTCCCCTGGCCCTGCCCACCGCGGTCCTGGGTACCCTCAGGACCCTGTTGCACCCTCTGTAAGCCTTCTCAGAGCTTCCAGGCTCAAGGTCCACGCCCTGCCCCCGGCTCCGAGCATCTCCAGGAAAGGACCGCAGGAAGCCCGGGCCGCCCCACCACGACTTCTCAGCTGTGAGCATCTCAAACAACAAAACTAGATCCCGCCACCTTTGACATTTTAAAGACAAGTCCAAGACTGGGCACAGGCTGGGACTCAAGAAAGCCTGTGCCATCAATGACTGAACAGATGCAGGCTGGATGAATAAATTAACGGGAACCAGCCCAGAACAAATTCCAGGGAAAGGGGTCCATTGACCACACAGTCCTAACTCTGACGGTGCACAGCTGGGGCACAGACGATTTTTCATTTACACTTCAGGCTCCGCACGAAATTCAAGTTCTCATTACAGTACAGCAGCCAACACAACGGCCCTGAGAAATGCAGCGCCGGGAAAGCTTTAAAGCGGTCTTCCTATTGATTACGGCTCCGCAAAGGGGAATGAAAAGATTAGCTTCAAACACTTCCCTCTGAAAGGCTAAAAGGACGCAAATTCAGCACGGCGTGGAGGAGCCCGCGGGCTTTCAGCCGCACCCCAGCCCCTCGCACGACAGGCTTGCCACGAGCCCCGCGACAGGCTGCCATGCCAACACACATTCTGAGTCACCCAAGCAGATTTAATGCCGGGGCCACAATGACTTTTTCTTTGCCTTTTCTTCTAAAAATTACTAAAGAGAAGATTCCGACCTACCTAGGAAATGATTTTAATCAGTTTAGTTCCGGAAATAACTATGGAAATTCCGATTTTTTCCATTCTGCCGCTTCTGAACATTATATTGTCACCACGGCTGATGAAACCAACGCTTTTACTTTTTTCCCAGCCCATCGGGTGAGATGACGTGATGGGCAGTAAGTTTCTGAATCCCACATGGAAAGTCTGAGTGCATAAGCATATGAAAAGCCAACGAAAATGAAGCTTTGGGAAATAAGAAAAACACCCCAATTGCCCATCACTCTTCACATCCGTGCAGATAGCCATATCCTCCTCCGTCCCCCACGCTGGCTGTGTGTCCTGTGCTCGAGAAGCACGACTCTGGGAACCTAGAGCCGTCCCGTGGCTCGGGAAGCGCGGCTCCAGGTGAGCACAGGTCCACTGGAGCCTGCAAGCAAGCAGAGGTGCGCCTATTTGGATACTTACGGCGGGCCAAGAAGCCTGTCAGTTAAGCAGTAAGGGGCTGTGCAGACGAAGCAGGCAAGGAGCTGGGGGCATTTCCCGGTCCATTTGCCTCCAGAGGTTGCAGAGCACATCATTCATTTCTTTATCCATTCATTCAGCCATATTTCTCCATCTACATGCTCCCTCTTGATCTCTTGATCTCTGCGATGGCACTATGGGAGGCGGAGAAGCAACTTTAAGAGTGAGGAAACAGGTTCACAGGAGAAAAGCTGCCAGATCCTAGAGCCACGGCGCTGGTCTTCTGGCGAGCTGTGGCTGCTCTGCCCGTCCCCGCGCTTTCTCTCCGGGGCCTGTTAAAGCAAACATTTTACAGTTTAAGTGAAAAGTGAAAACCTCTCAAATGCATTTAGAATATTGACTAAGGTTTGCTTTGCGTGTACCTTGGTGAAGAGGGCATCTTTGACATAAAATGTCAATGCACCAATTCCATGTAGCTGAAATGGCTTCAGGCAGCACGGAAATGCCCCTTGCGTGCCCTGCCCCGCCTGTCGGCGCGAGTCCTCTGCAGAGCTGGACAGGCGAGGAGAAAAGGAGGCTCTGGGGACCACTGGGATGCTTTCTCCTGGGTGCTCTGTGCGCCCAGCCCCGAGGGTGGCAAAGGCCCTTCCTGGCCACAGGAGGGCAATGAATGGCCTGGCCCCCAGTCGCCGGTGTCCCCCTAAGCCAGGGTTCGTCAGCCTCAGCTCTGTTGCTATCTGGAACCAGGCAATTCCTTGTCATGGGGGTGTCGTCTCTTGTGGGGTGTAGCCTCTGTGCGTTGTAGGATGTTCAGCAGCGTCCTTTGGCCTCTACCCACTAGATGCCAATAGCACCCCCTCCCCAGTTGTGACAGCCAAAAATGTAAATGTCTCCAAACTCTGTGGCTGGACGCGGGGCGGGGGGGGGGGGGGGGGGGGGG
>JAQZBX010047468.1:0-20457 GCA_029593785.1 Cabassous unicinctus
CTGTGTTAAGCACCACAGGCAGGCTTACAACTCACGAATCTCTATGGTTCAGTCCACACCATCGATCTGTCCAGATAGATGTCCCAAGCTTCTTACTCCACACACGCACAGCGCAGACACCCGTGCCGCACCCTGTCCACTCTCTGCCGTGATCTGGGAGCTGCTTGCAGTCGCCCTCCTAAGCCGACGCCATCTTTTCGTATCATAATGTTTTAAACGTGGGAGTTGTAAGTCCTTCAACTTTGCTTTTCTTTTACAAGATAGTTTGGGCTACTTGGGACCCCTTACCCTTCCTTATAAATATGGTTTTTGGCTTTTCCATTTCTGCAAAGAAGTCTGTTGGAATTTTGATTGGGATTGAATTGAATCTGTAAATCACATTGTATAGAATTGCCATCTTAACAGTATTTAGTCTACTAATCCATGAACACAGACTCTCCTTCCATTTATGCAGGTCTTCTTTGATATCTTCTAACAATGTTCTCTAGTTTTCTATGTATAACTCCTTTACATCCTTTGGTAATTTTTTTCCTATGTATTTGAGTCTTCAAGTTGCTATTGTAAAATGATTTTTTTCTTGATTTTCTCTTCAGATTGTTCATTACTAGTATTAGAGACACTACTGAGTTTTGTGCATTAATCTTGTATCCCACCACTTTGCTGAAGTCATTTATTAGGTTAAAAATGTTCAATTCTGAGGCTGTGAAAATTTCCAAATCATGGTATCATCAGAGATGCTCTCTCACCAAAGGTTGGCTGTTGGTGATCCTGTACTCCTCCCACAGGCAAGGCACAATGAGAGGTCTGCCGATCTTTGCCTTCTCCAGACCCAGTTTCTCCCCGAGCTCAGCTGTGAGTAATCAAGCACATGACAGCTCACAATACTAGTTTGCTTTTCTCTCACCTCTCCTCCTGGCCTCTTTGCTAGTTCTGCTTCAGTCTGTTCCATCTGTGGCTTTTCTCTTTCCTGGGTTCCTCTCTGAGCTCCTGGGTTCCTTTTCAGTCTCTGCAGCTTTTTCTCTGTGTCTGTGGCTTTATTCCTCCATTTATAAAGGACTCCAGTAAGATGATTAAGATCTACCCTGGGTCATGTCCTACTGGAGCAATCTAATCAAATTACTCTAAACTGATCTAATGTAATCAAACGTGCATAATAGTTTCAATTTAAGAACATGATTTTCTGGGTCCGTGTAAAAGACTTGAACCAACTATCTGTCTTTGAAATTTGGCTGTGACTGAATGGGTAAATCTGACTAATTTGGGGGCAGGGCCTTTGCTGCTAAACTTCAGCATGGCCAAGAGTAATTGAGAACACATGCTCTGTGCAGGCAGGCTCATTTCCCAAAGGAAAATGTGGGCAGAATTACTACCCAATTATTCTTCCCACAGTAAATGGTATCCCATCCAACAAGTATTTCACTTTCCTTGAGATGGAATGAGTAAAAGTGCAGAGAGAGAAAGACCATCTTTGAGCATCTGTGACATGGAAGAAAAACATCAGGAGAGGGAAGAAAAAGGCTTGCATCTTAATTTGCTATTCCTTCTATATGTTTTTGTTTATATTTAGGTGGTTTTACTTTACTATCCTGAATCTTGCTGTGACTTGATAGGTAGATCAAGAGGTTTATTTTGTAATATGTGTAGTTTTCTAGTTTTATTTTGTAGTTTCCTTATGGTAGATTGATGATGTTTTAGAATGCTGCTGTTGATCCATTGGTTCAGTGATGGTGTTGTTAAAAAGGCTTAACAGTATATTTAAAGTAGGTACAGGTCTCATGGTAGTATAGATATCAAGAGATACTGTTTTTTAAGTAGAATTTTTCTGTGGCCTGGGAGTTGGTGTCAGGTTGATAGTAGATTTTGAAAGTGTCCTGTGCTTCTACCTTTTTGTTGATCAGAATATTGTACAATGTGTGACAAAATTCATTGGCCATGGAAAAGTGACTAAAATGACTTGGACATTAAACTTGGCTTTATTTATCTGATGGTAAGCAAAGGGTCTGACAATGTATTTTACAGTCCTACAATTAGTGCATGCCCTGGCTTTATGCCTTTAAATTAGACCAACTCACTAACAAAACTTGCAACCCTTGTCATGGAATTTTTTGATTCAATTTCTCCAGGTCTCACTTATACCATATGTCAATATTTACATGGTTCTTTACCTTCAGGCTTTGTCTCTCCTTCTCTGCCTTAAATTAATTTTTTTGATTAGATGATAGAATTTGGCTTTCCTAGTTTTGGTGCTGCTTGGTCACACCTTGTATTAATCCTCTGTATTTTTCCATTCTGTCCACTTTGATTAATCCACTCACCGGATCCTTCTCCAGCTCCTGGAACCCCTATTTTGACATCCACTTGTCTGGATGAGGTACTTGACACAATGTCTGAACAAAGGAGAAGCTCACTAAATGCCTTTTGAGTAAATGAACAACTTTGGAAGGTGGTGGTGACTTTCTCAGGCAACAAGATTTGTTTCCTAGATAATAGTAATTAATTCTGTTAATGGCTTTGCATGCTTTTTTGAGAATATATTGATGCTTTTCCATACACTTTTCTGGTATCATATTAGTGATTATCAAGAATACTTTATAGTCATGAAAAAGCCACATTGACGTTCCAGGAGTACTTGATTAACAATGTCCAGTGGTTGAAAAGGGAGAATTCTGGCTGGCTTCTTATCAGCTAAAAAAAGAGAATGTGCTGGATGGTTGCTGCAATTAGCTTTGCCTGGATTATTCCTAAAGATGGCAGATCTCTTATTATTGCTACGAGATTCCATAAGAATTTATACTGTATAAGTTTTCAAGAAAAAAGTTTCTCTTCTCCCACTCCCTTCCTCTATCTTATCCTATACTTCAGGATACTGTTTTGTTCTGGATTTGGAATGGGATGATCTGATTTAGAATCCCGCCTCTGTCATTTACTGTGGGAACTTGAGTCAGTCTCTTAACCTTTCTAAACTGTGTTTTTTTTCATCTATAAAATGGGAGTCATAATAGCCTACTTGTACAGTTGATGTGAGGATTAAATGCGATAATGTCGATAATGCAAGTAAAGTAGCATTAAGGAGTGCTGGCAGAGGTTAAGTGCTCACTAAATATTAGTTATTAGAACCTGATATCATTACCACATCACACACTGTCTCTAAAGTGTCAGATCCCACATAGTTCTAAGCTGGAATCGGTGGGCCTGACTTAGAATCCTGTACTGCCTCTTTCACTTATTGGGGTCACCTGAAGGCTGTTCCTTTCTTTGGAAAAAAGTAATAATGTCTGTATTACCTGCTTTATAGATTGTTAAATGTTAAAGAAATTGTAGAAGAATGGAATATAGTTAGGGTCTTGTTATTGTTGCAGGAAAAAATATGCCCCTTTTCGTAACCTTTGCTCATATATTTTGGGTTTTTACTCTGAGGCACTACTCCTCCAAACTGCTGACATTCATATGTACTAGAGAATGGTTCTCAAACTTATGGTCTCAGCACCCCTTTACACTCTTCAAAAATTTTTGAGGACCCCAAGAGCTTTTGTTTATATAGATTATATCTATGGGTATTTATCACACTGGAAATTAAAACTGATAGATTTTTAAAATAATGATTTATTAATTAATTTAAAAATAACAGTGAAAATCCATTACATGTTAAAATGCATAATATAATTTTTATGGAAAACAACTATATTTTCCCAAACAAAAATTTAGCAAGAACAGTGGCACTGCTTTTCATTTTTGTAAATCTTTAATGAGTGGCTTAATAGAAGGTAGCTGGATTCTCTTATCTGCTTCTGCATTTAATCTGTTGCAACATGTTGTTTTGGTTGAAGTATATAAAGAAAATCTGGCTTCACACAGACATACAGTTGGAAAATAGAGGTGCGTTTTAGTAACTTTTCAGATAATTGTCAATATTGTTCTCTGACATAACAAAACACAGGTGGTAGTTTGTTAAAAGTTAGTTGCAATGTGAAATATAAACTATATCAATGAACATTTTATACTTTCTAACTTTTCTATTTCTCAAGAAAGATTTATAGGAGTCTCACTTGTCGTTTTTAGAAAAAAATCTTAATACTAAAATCATAATAAAATAATAACAAACACATTCTGAAGGGTATTTCAATAGTTTGATTTTCATCAGAGTTGTTTTCTAAAATGTTCAAGTGCTGCTCAAATCTCTGAATGTAATATTATAATTCTTAGATAAAATCACTTAAAGCTTATTATTTATATACCAGCTCTCAAAGCCTTTGCTTTTCATCTCTTTGGAGGAAACTTTATGTATATGAATTAAGCACATATGGGCAGCACAGAAATAAAATAAAAGTTGATCAATGTTTTTTGGCATGGTGTTTTACTAGTCTGTATTTCTGTCATTTCTGTAACTATATAGAAAGTAATTTCCAAACAAAATATTGGCTTGAGCCCTGAGAATCAAAATTTTGATTTCCAAAAGAAAATATTTGTTTCAGTGGTAAATATTTCTACCAGAAATTGAAGCCAAAACACACATTTCTTTTTAGGACACTCATAAAATATGTCTGGCATTATTAGAAATAATTTAGAATGTTCCCACACATTCTAAATTAACTAGTCTTTTGATGATGCCCCCTTTGTTTTTAAACATTTGTTCAAAATGTCTTGGCAATTGACTGATTGAAAAAAAAACCCTTAAAATCCCTTTTATTTCCAAAATTGAAGACTGATTGTTTCTACTAGGAAATATGGACGACATGTTTTCATGTTCTCCTTTTTATGAATGACAAAAACAATGATGTCATGCTTAGTCTTAGGTCAAATATCAGTATTAAAGGATTCATGCTGTGACTATCAAATATGTTCAAGACTCAGGGGAAACCATACTTTATCCTCCTTTACTATCCCAGAATAGATCCGGGTGCCCTGTTGTGTCCTCTTATCCTTACTATTCTGGACTTCCCTTCATTGAACTCCTTCCAGTTCCTAATTGTATATTTGCACAACTAGTTGATTAATGCCCACCTCCCTCACTGTAATGTAAAGTCTAAGAAGGAAGGGTCTGACTGAGCCTGTTCACCATTATACAGCCAGGATAAAGCACAGCGATTTGCACTTAATAGGAACTCATGATTCCCAAATCTAAATTTCCAATTCCAGTTTCTCTCTCAAATTGTGGTTCCACTTCTTTCTGGTATTTTCCGTACCTTTCCAACCAGATGTCCATCCTTTTAAACCCAGGAGGTCTGTAACCAAATTCATCATTTTTCATAGCACACCAATTATCCTCTGTCCTTGCCTGTGTGTCCCAGAAGAAGCACTGCTCTTCCTACCAACTGCCTTTGTGCTGCCTTCACCTCTCCTTTCACTTAGCCCTACCAGCTCTCCCACTCAGGTTCTCCTTGGCATTGATGGATTCTCATTCCTTACCATATTGGTCTCTAGAACATCCTGAGTGTCTATATGACATGACAACTGGCCAAAGATATTATCCAAATTCTATCCTGCTTCATCTTCCTGACAGAACTAGAATGAATTTATCATTCTCTTGTCTGATACCATGTTAGTATTAGCAGAAGCAGTAGTAATAGTAGTAATCATAACCATAATAAAAATAATAATAGCTAATATTTATATTGCTTTATAGTGTCTAAAACTCCTTTACTTCCTTAGGATCTTAATTTCATAAATTTTGTGGGTCTGTTCCCTTAGGACACAGATATTAACTACACCCTGTGTACAGTAACTGCGTCACCTTGAAACTCACTTAACAGTGCATGGAAGTTCTTACACTGGTCTTCCTTAGAATACTTTATTACATTTTTCCAGTTTTTCTGAATCCACTTAGTATAGCTATCGCACACTTCTCCATTGTTTTCTGGGTCCTTGTTCTCTACCTTAAGAGTTGTTTCTTTACCTTAAGGAAAGAAGGTGATATATTGTTTTTATAATAAGAGCGTCCTCCATTTTTATTTGTTCAGATAAAATGTATCACTTTTTCTCTTGATGAAATAATAGTCTCATTCCTGAAGAAAAAATAATAGTTGATATTGTTATATAGCTAACCTTCTACTCAGTGAAAATGTTCAAATTTAGATAACAGAAGATTTAGTTAGAAAGATCAAATCAAATTTCCCACCCCTTTGACTTTCATGTTCTTTTTTCTCCAGTCTGAATTATAGAAAAGGAAATTGAAACAGCTAGTTAGCATTATTTTTATTTATTTATTTAAAAGAAACTTTAGATTACATAAATGTTACATAAAAAATATAGGGGATTCTCATATGCCCTACTCCCTCCCCCTCCCACACTTTCCCACATTAACAACATCCTTCATTAGTGTGGTACAATTGTTACAATTGATGAACACATATTAAAGCATTGCTACTAAGCATGGATTATAGTTTACACTCTGTCCTATGCAATTTTGTAAGTTGTGACAAAATATATAATGACCTGTATCTGTTACTGCAGCATCATGCAGGACAATTCCAATGTCCTGAAAATGCCCCATATTACACCTATTTTTCCATCTCCCTCCCCTCAGAACCTCCGGTGGCCACTGCCTCAAATCAATGATAAAGGTTCTTCCATTGCTAGAATAACCATAAGTCTATAGTAGAATAATAGTAAGTCTCCTTTAGTCCATTGTTCATTCCCCAATCTTGAGGATTTGGAATGGTGATGCTCACTCTGCCTCTAATTGAGAGGGGGCTTAGATCCCATGTGACAGAAGGATGAAACTATTTTGCTTGCAGTTGCAGACACTCTTTGTTCCTTGGGATGGGTGTTGTCCATTATCATCACCTTGTTAGTTGTCCTGGGTGGGACCAATGAACTGGAGAGTTGGTGTTGCAACTCTGCTGAAATTCAGGGCTCAACTGGTAATGGACGGACCAAAGATTTAAGTCTCTTGGACATACACCTATCAAGTATAGTACTCACTATTGGTTCAAATAGAAGGGGCATAAGAGCCATGTGTAGGGGAACCACAAATGAATCCAACTCTGTCACACTGGGGAGCATAAATTCCAAGATAAGGCTCACTGGCAGGGCACCAAACTCCTGAGCTATCAGCCCTGCCTATAGTATCTGGATGTCTCTAGAACCCTCAGGAGCCCCACTATTTGAGGCAATATTTACTGTGACAGTCAATGAGATCCTGCTGAGATTTGCATAAGCATAATCACAGGAATGACCTCCTGACTCACTTTGAAATCTCTTAGCCATAAGAACTAATTTTATTTACCACTTTCCCTTTATGGTCAAGGTCTTTTTCCAGGTTGTTAACATTCTTAATACCACTAAAGTATGTTCCTGCCAAATTTTCTGGAAGCTAGATGTAACTTGGAGGATATCTTCTAGTTTTGTTTTATGACTCATTAACATACTTCTCTTATACTTTTTATTTTCTATAGAGATAATTTGAGATTTAGGCAACATGACAAAATAAAGAATCTTCTATTAGACTTGCAACCAAATATTGCAGTTTTCATAAGAAAATGTGTTCTTTTGCATTTCTTAATAACTGATTGTGACATTTGAACTGATTGTGACATAGCAGGTAGAGAGAAAAATATATATTATTGTAAATAAAAGACAGTGTAAGAAGAGCAAGAAATCAATATTCTGAAATTCCAAAATTAATTTTTTTTTCAGAATACACATTCTTCCTTATTGGACTGAATGGATTATATATGAATACATGATTGTATTGTTGGAAGGTACTTCTAAAAGAAAAAATTCTGTTTTTAATTAAGAATCTAAAAAATTGGTCTGTGTTAAACTTTTTGCTCCCTTGTTTAAATCGTTTACTGATTTTACATCGTCTTCAGAATAAAATCACAATCCCATAGTATGAATTGTCTTGCTATTTATTTTCTTACTGCCCCATATTTATTTTTTTTCCCTTCCCCACCCCTCTTTTTTTTTTGCTTCTGCGCTATGTGTATTTAGTTATTCCGTATTACTTCCTAAGTTTGCTTATTAGTTATAACTCTTTGTTACATTATATAACTCTCAGTGGTTACTTTAGGGTTGATAACACACAGCTTTGATTTATCACAATCTACCTCCTAGTGATATTCTAGTAATTTACCTATAGAATAAGAACTTTAATTACAGTATACTTCTATTTCTTCCCTCCCTGCCTTTGTATTATTGTCATCATACATTTTTCTGCGACATATGTTGGAAAACCCCAAATATATTGTTATTATTTTCATTTTAAACTGTTGATCGTATTTTAAAGAGATTTAAATAAGGGAGGAGAACTTTTTATTTATCCTTGTGGTTACCATATTCATTGTTTCTTCCTTCCATTGTGTGGACACAGGTTTCTATCTGGTATCCTTTTATTTCTGCTTGGAGGATTTTCTTTAAAAATTTTTATAGTGTAATCTGCTGGGGATGAAAACCTTCTGCTTTTGTATGCCTGAAAAAGTTCTTATTTCCTTTTGTTTTTTTTTTTGTAAAATATTTACGGTAAGTAACGACTTTTGGGTTCATAGAGTGCTTTACTTTTTTAGTACTTTAGAAATTTTGCTCCGCTTGTCTTCTAGCTTGCATTTATTTTTTTTAACAAAAGTCTACTGCCACCCTTTTCTCTATTTCTCTCTATGAAGTATGTCTTTTCCCCTCAGATTGCTTTTAAGATTTTCTCTTGGGAAGAGGGTGTGGCTCAATCGATAGAGCTCCCGTTTACCATATGGGAGGCCCCAGGTTCGCTTCCTGGGGCCTCCTTGTGAGGGCAGGCCGGCCAGCGCAGCACGGTGGGCTGATGCAGCAAGACCTCACAGCAAGGGGGAGATAAGCAGACACAGAAGAAACACAGAGCAAATGGACACAGCAAGCACAAGCAGCAAGGGGGGGGATAAATAAATAATAAAAAAAAGAGTTTCTCTTTAGCACTGGCTGTAAATAATTTGATTATAATGTGCCTTGTATAGTTTTTTCATGTTCATTTTTCTTGGAGTTTTTTGGTTTCTTGGATCTGTGTGTTTATAGTGTTCATTAAGTTTGGTGAATTGTCAGCCATTATTCTGTCAAATATCCCCCCTTTTGGTGACTAAAATTGCAAAAATATTTGGCTGCTTGTAGCTATCTCACAGTTAATAGTTACTCTGTTAATATTTTCATTCTTTTTTCTCTGTGTGTTTCATTTTGGATTGTTTCTTTTACCATGTCTTCAAATTTATTAACACTTTCTTCTCGAATGTGTAATCTGTTATTAATCCCATCTATTATGGTTTTCTTCTCAGATGTTACTTTGATCCCTATAAATTCCATTTGTGTCTTTTTTTATATCTTCTATGTCTTTACTTAACATGTTAAATCTTTTCTCTAATTACCTGAACATATGGAATGCAGTTATATTAACTGTTTTAATGTCCTTGTCTGTTAATTCTATTATCCATGCCATTTCTGTGTCATTTTTTATTGATTGATTTTTTCTCATTGTAAATTATGCTTTCTTGCTTCTTTTATGCCTGGCAATTTTTCACTTGATGTGAGACATTTTGAATTTTACCTTGTTGGATACTAGATATTTTTGTATACCTTTAAATATTCTTGAGCTTTGTTCTTGGACACAATTATTTGGAAACTCTCTGATCCTTTTTGAATCTTTCCTTTAAACTTTGTTAGGCAGGACTAGAGCTGTGTTTAGTTTAGAGTAAATTTCTCCCCTCTTGAGGCAAGGCCCTTCTCAGTGCTCTGACTGATGCCCTCTGATTTGATGTTTTACTCTCTGGTTATTGGAACAAACACTACCACTGACCTTGTTTGGCCTCTGGACACTACTCTGATCTGTGTTGTGTGTGTCTGTGTGTGTGTTTTCACCCCACCTCAGGTAATTTCTTTACATGTATGTACTGATCAGTACTTAGCTGCGTACTCAATGGGAGCCTCTGCAGATCTCAAGAGTTCTCCCTTTCTAAATCTTTATTTCCTCCAGTATTCTGTGATGCATACTCTACCCACCCTCACTTCCCTGGACTCCCAGCTCTGTCTGTCCATGAGCTTCATTCTGGATACTCAGGGAGGAGAGAGTGTACAATTCTCTTAAATGCTGCCACTAGTCAAGTAAGATTAGAACTGAAAACTGACCTTTGATTTAGCAATATGGAGGCCACTGGTGCCTGACAAGAGTAGTTTCTGTGGAGTGGTGCAGGCAAATTCTACATGGGAGTATATTTAAGAGAAATCAGAAAAAAAAAAAAGATTTAGATGGTTAGTATAGACACATCTTTTGAGAAGCATTGCTATAAAGTGTAACAAAGAAATCTGGTAGAAATCTGGAGAGAAGTGGTTTCAAGAGAGGACTTAATTTTTTTTTTTTTTAGTATAAAGGAAATAACAGAATGTTTGTACCATGAGGAGAGTAACCCAGTAGAAAGTTTTGGTTGTACCCTGCATAATTCATAGGATCAACGTGTAATCAAATAAGGAAAAGAGAATTCTAATATGACTTCAGTGCATGTTTTTTTCCTCATCTTTCATCCTTGCATAAAGCTAGAGCAAGGCAGATTACTGAGTGGTGTTCAGTCAAGAACTGGAAGGTTCAGTTACTTGGAAAGGTGAAAAACCAAGCTGCCAGGTACCCATTGGTCTTTAGGTTTAATTCAAACTGAGGTTATTATAGTTCTGTCCTGCCTTTTCCCACTCACTCTCCCATCACTCAATATTTTGTTTATAAAATGGGGAGTAGAAAATTATGCTAATAATATTTACATAATTGTGAAAATAGCCACTGAATGGAGCTGACATGACACTCTAATGACCTTTGAAGAGAAGGAAGAGACTCACTAGCAGGAATGCAAGCAATTATGCAGGGAAATGGGATGTGAGATGAGTCCTGTAGGTTGAGATCAACAGGCTATCTTGGGTTTGGAGTTAGCCATCATGCAAAGAGTTAGGGGGAGCATGGTCTAGGCAAAACATTGCACAATTGCAAAATCTCTAGGACAAATGAACTTACTTTTATTCAATGGACAGTAAAACAGAGTACCGTGACAGAGAAGTGTGTTAGTTAAAGGATGAAATCTTAGACAGGCCAGATTGTTAGGGACTTGTGGGCTACAGTTAAAAATTAGATTTAGTTTTATGTTCGATGCTAAATAGTTAGAGGATTTATGTTTTAAAAGATTGCTTGGGCTACTGTGTCAAAAATGAATTTTAGCAAGCAAAATTGGAAGCTGAGGGGAAGCTTTTATGATAGTTCAGGAAAGTGTGGTATTATGGATGAGGTGAGGATGAAGTGAAGTACATGGATTGGATGTGTACTTTGGAGGAAGAAATAAAATTTTGAAATTAGACTTGGATTAGCATTTTTCTGCAACTTACTTATCATATAACTTTGGACAATTGTTTTTAATCTTTCCTACCTTGTTTCTTATCTGAAAAGTGAAGGCGATGGGAAGATTTAAAATAACACATAAAATATAAGGTTTATACCACCATGTCTGGCATGTAGTTGGCATTTAATAAATAGTAGCTATCATTTTTATGTTATTGTTGCTTCAAAACGGATCTCCCTGTGTCCAGTTCTCTCTCCACACCAAACATATCTCTACATTTCCACTAGAGCTATTTTTATAAGGCACGGATCAAATGACTCCTTTGCTTAAAATACCCCCTTAACACCTTCTGATCACTTCATGGCATATGGAGTGGATTGGATCACATCCCCCACAAATATTAATCCTTTGTCCTGTGGGTGTGAACTCATGTGTAATTATGACCTTTAAGATCCTATTGGGATGAGAACAAATTGAATCAAGTTGGGCTTAATCCAATACAGCTGAAGTCCATATAAGCAGAGGTAATTGGGACACAGTTAGTTAGCAGGAATCAGAAAAGAGAGAGATTGCCATGTGATGGAGGCAGAGATACATCTATAAGCCAAGGAACCCCAAGGATTGTGGCAAGCCAGCACCAGAATGCTACAGATTCTGGGAGAAAGCATGGCCTGTTGATACGTTGAGGTTGGACTTTTAGCCTCCAAAATATGAGCCAATAAATTCCTGTCGTTTAAGCCAACCAGTGTGTGGTATTTGTCACAACGGCCCTGTGGCAAACTAACACTGTGTGTATTAGGGACTTCCATCCATCCCTCCTTTGCATACTATCTGCCACAGCATTCTTCTCCCACATAGTATAGGCCCTTGATTAATGCTGCTCAAACTTTAATGTGCCTTCAGCTCACCTGGGGATCTTGTTAAAATCAGACCCTGATTTAGTAGATTTAGTTAGGGCCTGACATTCCGCATTTCTAACAAACTCCCAGGGGATGCTATTCTGCTGGTCTCTGGACTCACTTTGAGAAGCATAACACTAGACCATGTCATGTTCCTGCTGGGTTCTGTCATGTCCCTGTAAATTTGGCTCTTCTCATTGATCTGATCTTACTGTCTGGGTTGCCCTTTTCTTATTTCTTTGCTTAGTGAAATCATTTTTATCTTTCAAAGTCTATTTAGCTCAAATGTCACTTTATCTATGAATTTTTCTCCAAATACTTCTTTTACTCTCTACCCTGCTTCCAAATGCTTCCTTCTTCCTTCTCCACAACACTTCATAAATAGCTTAATTTTTTTTTTTTTAGTTTTAAAGAAGCTTTAGATTTCATAAATGTTACATTAAAAAATATAGGGGATTCCCATATGTCCCACCCCCACCCCCTCCCACAATTTCCCACACATAAATAGCTTTTACTGCAGCGTGAATAATTTTGCATTGTGGCTGATACTTAGATTCCTTTTTAGACAGTGTTTGTGTCTTCTTCACCTTTGTTTCTTCAGCAAGTTGGATAACTTCTGACACATGGGGCACATAGATGCTCAGTAAATATTGCTTGAATAAATGAAGCTGTGATGTAACTTCTGGAAAGCAATAAATCACTCTCTATAGCAAAGTTTACTTCAAGTAAATCATAAAAATATATTTTTAGCTTAAACCATTGATTTTTTTCATTTCTTTATGTAAAGCAGTCCTACTTCTCTTTAATTTTCTTCCATGGTTCTAGTTGCCTGCCTAAAGCAATTATATATCCATTAGCAAGGCAGTTTCTGAGTTTAATAATTCCTAACATAGCAATATTTCTTTTTCAGGTTGGAAAGTCTTAGGTTTTCTTTTAGCTAATGCCCAGATAATATTTATAAAGATTATACACACTATCGGTTTCTTTTAACCATGCTACTTGAGGGTAAGATGGTTTAATAAAGTTTTTGCCTGAAGCTGGCAAGGAATAAGGAAAAGAATGGGAATTTAATTTTTAAAAAATATTTAAGCAATATAAAGAGAAGAATAGGTATGCTATTGTGTTGTAATATATATATAGCCAAATCCAAAAAATGTTCATTACAAGTTTTTAAAAAATCATGTTTGCCTAATGGAGAATTTAAGAATCACTTTGGATGAAACGTTTTTCCTGGTGTGCATGTGCTGTTCCTTCCATTTCTCAGGATCATTTAGCTTCTTTGAAATTTTCTCTAGGAGAGAAATCAGTTTTGGTTTTATTCCAGTTTCCAACCAGAGAAATCTCTTTGAAGTCAATTAGAACTTCTTGTTTATACTGTGACATAAAATGAGAGCATTTCCCAAAATGGATAAACTAGAGATGTGTGTAACTGTAAGTGGGCTGGACTGCTTGTTTCTCAGGGCTGATGAATTGTGCTTTTCCATATGTGTAGCTCTTGGTGTTGCTGATTTCAGTTAAGTAGACTTCTAAATTTTAATTTACATAACATTAACACTTTTCTCTGATAAGTGGCAATTTTACGGAGACATATCCTTGTCAGTTCTCGCACAATTAAAAAAAATCCACGGGGCATTCATTTACACTTCTAAAAGTGATAGGCTGTGTTTTCATGCCATTTTCATTTGCACTGCTCCTGATCTTGCCATCACTAATTAAAAAGGGAATTTAGAGAAATATAAACAAACTTTTGGGCTATGGTAGAAGCTACTTGTCCAATTTTAAAGGAAAAATGGCCACAAGACCTTCTGGACAAAGGATAAGGACATGTTCTTTATGGCTTGGCTCTCAAGAGTCCTGGTAGTCTATTATTTAACTGTCCCTTCATTTGTCGAACTTTCTTCTAGTTTAAACTCTATTACCTATCTCTATTTCTGTCTTTGTTCTCCTACCTCAGCACAGTAAGGGTAGCCATCACTTTAGTGGGAAGGTAGACTTTAAATTGGGTACTGATATGGGAATATTATTTTAGTAAGAAGAGAGGCAGAAATAAAATAAAAAGAAAGAAAGAAAAAGGAAGAGAGGAGATGATTGGTTGTGTTTGGTTGAGAAAGAATTGTAAGCAGAAGTATAGATGTAAGGAGAGTATCAGGAATATTCCGGGGACAGCTCAGTGACCAGCTTTATTGGAGAGTAGTAGGTCATTGAAAAGGAAGCTTGCAAGCAGGTTGTTGAGAAATTTAAACTTGGAGCAAGTTGCTTGGATTCTATTCAATATATATGGTTACATCATTGAAAGTTTTTGAATGGCATATTAAATTTGGATGAGCACAGGTGTGAGACATCCTGGGCCTAAAGTGATATGCAACAAATGGGGAAAGGAAAGAAGACATGATAGATTAAATGCAGCCTTGGCAAATCGACTCATGTGTTTAGGTCAAAGGGCAATTATAGTAACAGGAGTTATTCTTTCTCCTGGAGAGTATTAATAAAGAATGCTAAATAACTATCTTTGAAGTCAGAAAGGGCACAGTGCATGTAACAAGCTCTTCCCATTTTACAGGTTCTTCCCAGTGGGAGAAAGTTCAGGGTGCAGTAATCAGGCAGAGAAAGAGGTCATCATGATTGATGCAGAGTACTAGGTACCCCCAGTTACTTGTTGAGACTCAGGACAGGATCCAATTTCTTTAAGGTAGGATGGGATAGGGTGAATGTGAGATTGGAGTTAGGCCAGTTGTCCCAGCAGAAAGTAAAGAGGGAGATTAGAACCAGAAACTCAGTCTGAAGAATTAGGCCAATAGGATATGACTATATTGTCACCCAGGTTTACTCCTAGTCCATTGGTTCCTGGGTTTGGTAGTGGTGAAGACATTTATTAAGAGCCTACTGTGTGCCAGACATTGTGCTAGGTGCTTTGAAAGACTCTCTCCTTTGTAGCAAGCTCCAACTTCTGCTTTCCTAAGCACTATCAAAACATATCACTGGGGCACAACAATTTTAAATGTTGATGCATCCAATAACAGAACTACCAAAATATGTAAATCAAAAACTGATTGTAGCAGTTTGGCATTGTTTATGAATTCTAAAAATAGATACTGGATTGTGTTTGTACTCTGGTCTCTTCCCCTGGGCATATTGGATTGTATTAGATTCAGAGGTTTCAATTTTGCTTGATTAAATTAAGACTGGGTCTTTGATTTGGCCATGTCAATAGGACATTGAGTTCCCACCCCCTTGGTGGGCAGGGACTCACAGAGAAAACAACATGGCAGAGGATAGAGTTGGAGTTTTGATGTTGGAGCCCCAGGAAGTAAATACACAGAGAAGCAGATATGTGAGGAATGAGAGAAGGCTCCACTAGACATGGCAGAGGCCCCGGGAAGAGAATGAAACTGATAGTCTACAGCTGACCTTGAGAAGAGAGCAGAGCAGATGAGTCCAGAAAAAAATGAGCCCTGAGGAGAGAAACAAGCCTTATGCTAACCTAGAGTTGAAAAAGGAAGGACCTGGGACCATGGAGCCTTAGGAGGAAGAGGAAGGCTGCACCCTTGCAGAGACAGGCAGGCATCTTGCTCCAACATATGGCAATAGATTTTGGAGATGGCAGTAACTTCCACTTTATGGCCTTGTGACTGTAAGTTTCTACCCCAAATAAATACCCTTTATAAATGTCAACAGATTTCTGGTACTTTGCATCAGCACCCCTTTGGCTGACTAATACACTGTTAGACATAGAAGTTTAAAGAGAAATAGATATATCCACAATTATAGTTGAAGATTTCAACACCCTGCTCTCAATTAATAAAATAAGACAGAAAATTGGGAAGGTTATAAACATTTTTAACAACACTATCAAACATCTTGACCTATTTGACATTTATAGAACACTCCAACTAACATCAGCAGAATGCATGTTCTTCTCCAGTGCACATGGGCTATTTATGAAAATAGCTCATATTCTGAACTATAAAACTAGCTCAGTAAAATTAAAAAGATTCAAATCATATGAAATATGTTCTCTGATCACAAAGGAATTAAATTAGAAATCAATAATAGAAAGATATCTGGATAAATCCACAATATTTGGAAACAAAATAACCCCTTTAGAATAAACAATGGGTCACAAAAGAAATAAGAAGTTCAATTAGAAAGTACTTTGAAGTGATGAAATTTAAAAAACATTAAAATTTATGTGATGAAGCCATGCAGAATACAGAATTTATAGAATGAAATGCATATTTTGGAATAGAAGAAAGGTCATCAATGACCTCAGCTTTATCCTTACTAAACTGGAAAAATAATATAATTAAACCCAAAGTAAGGAGAAGAAAGAAAATAGTGAAATGAAGAGAAGAAATCCATGAAATAAAAATAAGAAAAAGAACAGAGAAAAATCAATGAAACTAAAAGATGATTCTTTGAGAATATTAATAAATTTGAAAAATATCTAGTCAGACTGACCATGAAAAATAAAAGATTATGTTGCTGATATAAGGAATGAGGGCGGTAACATCACTGCAGATTATACAAATATTTAAAAAGAAAATAAGGGGATAGTATACCGAATTTTGTGCTAATGAATTAGATAACTTAAATAAGGATAAATTCTTTGAAAGTCACAAAACATCAAAGCACACTCAGGAAGAAATAGATAACTTGTATAGCCCTATATGTATTAAAGGTATTGAGTTTGTAGTTAAAAACCTTCCCATGAAGAAACAACAGGCCCAGGTGAATTCTACCAAATTTACCAATGAATTTTACCAAACATTTGAGGAATAAATAATACCAATTTTATGTATATTATTACAAAAAAGTTTGAGAGGAAAGAAGGCTTCTTAAACTATTCTATGAGTGCAGCATTACCCTAATATCAAAACCAGACAAAGACATTATAAGAAAAGAAAATTACATCTCCATATCCCTCGTGAACATAAATTTTTAACAAAATTTTTAGCAAATCAAATTCAATAATGTGTAGAGATGATAATACATCACAGCCAAGTGGGGATTAACCCAGGAATGCAAGGTTATTTAACATTTGAGAATCAATCAATTTAACACACCATACTGATAGTCTGAAAAAATAAAAATCAGTTGATCATCTCAATATACAGGGAAAGCTTCTGACATAATCCAATATCCATTCCTGATTAAAATCTCTCAGAAAACCAGTATTACATAGTATGGCAGATTTCAGATATTACTTCAAAAATCATCAATCTATGGATACATTTGATATTGTTAGTAGAATTTAAAAACTCTTATTTTAAAATTTGTTTGTGATTTTAACTTCTCTAAGCTTTATATTCTTCATCTTAAGTGCTTTTTAAATTGTAAAGTCTTATGTATACATTATCATTTTTTACTTTCAAAAAGTTTACTGGTAAAGTTTCAGGGTAAGTATTTGTTGGGAAGATGTCAATGTGTGTATTGGGTTTATGTGTACATAAATTAGTTGCCATCATGCTGGTGGAAATGTGATTTAAATTGTCTTTTATTCATATATCTGTGACTGATATATATATTTAGACTGGAGCAAGATATTGTCAGAAAATGAAATATGAAGTGGTAGCCACAGGGTAAAGAGGGAAAGTAGTGCTTGTCTTCTAATGCCATTGTGCCATTATAGCTGATTTCATCATGTTTATTTTTTATCCTTCCATCTTTCCTATTTTCTCATTTCTAACTCTCCCTTTGCCTCATTTTCTCTTTTTTCCATTTACTATTGCTTCATCCACACTATTGTTACTTCTGAAATTATCTCCTTTCATTGTGTCAATTTAAAACCCCTCACAGGAAGTGGATGTATTTCAAGTGGTTGAATGCCTGCTTCCCATGTATGAGGTCCCAGGTTCGATTCCTGGTACCTCCTAAAACAAAACAAGCAAATGAAAAAACCAACTCTCATTGGGGAACGGCTGTAGGTAGTAGTTGAGCACCTGCTTCCCATGTATGAGGTCCCCGGTTCAACCCCCAGTACCTCCTAAAAAACAAACAAATAAACAAAAAAGCCCTCTTCATAGGAGATGCAGTGTACTTTACTATAGTTATATATATTTTTAATAACATAGATATAAGCTCTTTAAATTGGTTAAGTTTTATGTTAAATACTACATTATAAGCCTTAATTTTCAGAATATGCATATATATAACTGTTTTCATTTATTACCAAATAAACAACCTTGTATTAGCAAGTGACATCTGATAGTAAGAGTAAAAATCTTTGCCTCTTTAAGCAAGATTATGAAGATGGTCCAATAATGATTAGTTCAAATGAGTAGGTTATAGGAGTGAATAGCCTCCTTTTCAAATTGCTTTCCCATTTCATGCTTTTCCTATTGTCCTCACATTCCCAAACCCATAATAAATAGCACAGATTTTTTGGGGGGGAGATGGGTAAAAGCAAGATTATTAATGGCATTTTAGCCTCCACTCTTGAAGTTTAATCTTAACAGCCTCCTGCAGACCACTGCTTTGTTACAATGTGTACCTCCAGTCAATTGCTACTGCAAAGAGTTCTTTGGCATCAACGTGCTTCTAATGTTTGGTGCTCAGGAGGCTTCCTGAGATAACAATAGATAAACAGCGAGGACTTTGGGCCCAGCATTGTTCTAAGTATTTTACATCTGTTACCTCCTTTCATGTCCTCAAAAGCCCTCTGTGATATGTTATGCTATTTGTTAAAGGTGATGAACACAGTGCACAGAAAGAGTAAGTAGCTTGTATGAGGTCACATATAAATTTGAGATTTGGCCACTACTGTCTGGCTCTGGAGCCCTTACTTTCTTAATCACTGTCCAACTCAAGGTGCCACAAGAGTTACTTTCTTAGTCCAGTACCAGATGGCTTCACAGGTGAATTCTACCAAGCATTTTGAAAGGAATTAACATAAATCCTGTTTAAACTCTTTCAAAAAATTGAAGAGGAGGGAAAATTACCCAACACATTTTATGAAACCAACATCACCCTAATACCAAAGCCACATAAAGATTCTACAAGAAAAGAAAATTACAGACCAATCTCTCTAATGAACATAAATGCAAAAATTCTCAACAAAATACTTGCAAATCAAATCCAACAGCATATCAAAAGACTTATACATCAGGACTAAGTGGGATTTATTCCTGGTATGCAAGGCTGGTTCAACATAAGAAAATCAATCAATGTAATACACCAAATTAAGAAATTGAAGGGAAAAAACCACCTAATCATCTCAATCAATGCAGAAAAGGCATTCAACAAATCTGTCCCGGCCCGCGGGACAGTCAACGGGTACCTACGAGAGGGGGAGCGGGAATGGGATGGAACAAGAGACGTGAGAGATGACAGCAAGACAGGATTCTGATCAAGCTGCCAAAGTTTATTGAAGAAACAGGGTATATATACTGAGGGGAAAAGGGTGATGATTGGTGGACCTAGAGACGGGTGGCGGTTCGGGATTGGTGGTTGCCGTTGCTAGTGTAAGCGGCAGTTGCTTTCGGCGCGAAGGGGAAGTTTTGGCACGAACTCTCTAAACTTCCTAGAAGAAGGCTAAGAATAACTCAGACTGTTCTTGTATCAGCCCTGGCAGCCATGTTACAAGTCACCGGTGCTGCTGACAAGGTGCATAGTATGTGTGCTACCGTGAAGGTCCCCAACATCTCCTCCCTTTGTATTTAAAAGGATGGAGGAAAGATGCCAAAATGGCATCCTTTTGGCATTAACCTGCTGGGGGAAATAGAGGCCTCGACTGATTTTTTTTTTGGGGGGGGACTGTGCCTGTCTTAGGTCAGGACCGTGCTGAACGGCTGCTGGATCTTACCCATCATTGGAAACCATGGCAGCAATTGGCCAGGGCCCATGGCAACAATTGGCCAGGCCCCTGTCTTAGGTTGACCCAGCGGCTTTGCTGCAGGAAAAGAGAGGAGGGGTCCAGTTGCCCGTTACTGGCTAGCCAGTCCAGCACCCAATGAGGCATATTTCTCAAGGAGCTCAAAAATGGCTTTTGATTGTTTGGCCCTCCTTTGCAGTGCTTTGCCTTGCACCCAGCGGTACCAACCATAGCATAAGCTAGGACCATGTTTTTGAGCAGCATGCTGTTCCCGTAGGAGGGGGTTTACATACCTTCAGGGTAAGTAGCACTCAGGTTTTCTGGATTTATACCTTGGTCAGCGAGGTGGAGTCGGTGATAATGTACTTGAATGGACCTGCCTAGGGCAGAATTGATCTGATCTTTAACTAACTGTATGATTTTTCTTAATGCCCAGGGTGCAAAGGATAATATAAGGAGTAGGGTTAATAGGGGG
>JAQZBX010047469.1:0-20458 GCA_029593785.1 Cabassous unicinctus
AAAATGTATCCACTTATCACAGTCCAATCGCACTCAAGTATCTACAACCACTACCTTGAGAGAGCTGGGTTCCGAAAGCTGACTGAGAGTCCATCAACCACAGCGGAGGTCAGCATTAGGATGGAGAGGTTGGCGCCAATAACGCTGCAGTGTGATTCTAACTGCACTTTTTGTCCCTTTGGCTGGGAAGATCTGGACAGCTGGAAGTGAGCTTCTCCATCATTTTCTGTCTCTTTCTTTGTATCAATTTTCCACCTGTGAAGCCCAACACCCCACCACCAAGTGCAGCTGCAATTCCTGCCACTTTGAAGCCTGCAAGGAGGCCAATCGGACCCCCCACCACTCCTCCGATGAGTGCACCTGCCACAGGCAGAGCTGCCAGCTTGTATTTTGCAGCCTGTAAAAAAAAATTCAATTTAGAAATTGAGTTGAGAATATCTGCCTGTGGTGATGTGCATTTTCCTCTCATTACTCTTGGCAATGCCTCTTTAACTCCTGGTACATAATTAACCTTAGAGATTGTACTTGTGGGGAAAGAAAGTATTCCACAGGTACTACAATGACGCCAGATCTCAGAACCTAGAAAAATGAGCCGCAGAGAGTGGGCCACTACATATGGGCCCCACTTGCAAGACAATCAATCCACAGACTCTCTACCTGGCTATTAACTATTTCAATGGCCACAGACTCCTCCCAAAGCCTTTGTGCTACACAGAGGTGATTCTGTGCTGTGTACCTGGGGCTGGAAAATAGATGGTCCTACTCCACACATGCCATCATGTCCTGACACGTCTGCCCCTACTGGATTCTGGCAAACCCTCTTTCTCTCCCCGAAACTCTGCAAATGTTCTCTTGTAACACCAAATGCCTTAGAGTGGGGATTCGGTTTGGTCCCTCTGAAAAAATTCTCTCCTGACAGAACAAATCTTGCAGTAGAATGTTATGACAGCCATTGATTTCTTGCACTACCTACGTGTCATTTCTTCCTTATTTCCTTAATTGCTGGTTCCCTCAACATTAAAGAGAGCAGATCAATCGGGTTAATACTAGAGATTCCTGGGAGCCAGAGTACCATTGATTTGTCAGCAGGAGCAGAATCTTACCTTCCCCAAGTTTTTGGTTCCCTCTTCAACATTCACAGCGGCACTGTTGACATGGTCTTCAATGCTGTCAATCTTCTCCTGCTGGGACTAGATGCAAAGGAATTATGAGGGAGCGGGCCTGCTGAGGAGCAGCAGTAGCCAGTACACACTACTTTAATTCCTGTAATCATGGCCCGTGTACTGCAGCCTTGCAGTCTTAATAGCGGTTCATTAATAGCATCTGATAAACCATGTCGAAAGTATAAACTTCTTTTAAAAAAAAAAGGGGGGGGGAGCTTAATTATTAGGTAATAAAAAGGTGGCACCTCCATAGCACAAAGCACCTCATATTAAAATTCATCCAAACATACAAACATTTTATTCTCCAAGTGATTCTATTTTCCAGGAGGAAAAAATCCAAATAAGCATTTACATATCGTGATGGGGGAAAAAAACCAACAAACAAAATCAAACGGGAAAACCTAACGTCTTTGAAGATTCAGATTAAAAGAGGCAAATTTATCTTAGGAGTGAAATGCTTCTGAGCCATTCAATACAAACTGTTATGTTTTAGGAATGAGAACATAACATAGTTTGATCGGCCATGAAACCTTTCCACTTGTGATGTGCAAGAGGGAGCAGTGAACGGATTTACTGTCCTGGGCTTTTACACCTGTACATTTAATACATTTTAAAATTATGGCAAGTTGAATGTTTCAGGTCAAATCTATTAATAAAAAAGCAGTCTACATAAAATGGCAACACCTGCACGAACACAACAGAACACAGGATTCGTGGACCCTCAGGTAGAGGGAATGTCTGGTCGCTGCGTGAGTGATCTCTGCAGATGTGTGAATCACCACATTTCTGAGAGTGGGCCCAGGACCTCTGCCTAAACACCTCCAGGAGCAGGAAATCATTACTTCCCTCCCACAGGAGTGGATTCCCATTTTAAGTCACCTGTACTTAGACAGGATTACATGTAACAATGTGCATCCATTTTAAGTGTACAGTAGGATGAGCTTTGACAAATGTGTAAACCCATGTACCCAAGCCACAATCAATATGTAGACTACTGTGTGGTTTTTAATGCACAGAAAAAAGAAGAGAGGCTCTCTTTCACCCCATCTCTAAGCCACCATCCCGATGACCATGAAATAATTCAACTTTAATCCTGAAGTGCTTGATTGCCCTCTCTAGGTGTCAGTTTTCTCGTCTGTGCAAATGAGGATAATGATACTTACACCTTATAGAGTTGAACTGAGGCTAAAATGAGCTGATGTCTGTAAAGCATGAGGGGAAAAAGAGAAAAACTCACCCTGGTCTTCCCAAGAAAGCAATAACTCCCATTTTCCCTATCAAAATAATACATTAAACTTTGTCCTGAGGAGACTGAAAATTCTAGGGCACTAAAACATTAGCTCTCTCCTAGCATTCATTAATTCCAATTTTATTTGCCTCAGACAATACTACTTCTTTAATGTCAGCTTTCTTTTTCTGACCCACAGACGTATAAGAACTAGCATTAATAATATCCAACTTGTCTGGATTTCTGACACCCTATCGTTGTTTCTCTCTGGGACACCCCCCAACACTTCCAACTTTTGTTTTGATGAGTTGAGGGATAGAAAAGAGCCAAAAATGTTCTCCTTCCCTCAGGCCCAAAACAATCCCAGCAAAGAGGGAGAGGGCTCCCGGGATCACTGCCATCCCCATACTCCAAGTGTGATTTCAAGGCTCCAGGGAAGTATTTTTTAACATTCCTCTCTAAAGAGGTTTGGATATTGCAGCTCTGTGACATTTTAAAAATTATTATTAAAGTGAACATTTTAGATAATTTTGAGGTTTTTTTTTTTAGAAAAAATCCTTAGAAATAATGGGAGAAAGGGCCCGAAGACAAAACCAAGCCTAGGATCACTGATCACGTGAACTGTAAAGCCCCCCCCTTCACTGCATGCCCAGCCGGGGCAGCAGCCCCACCTGCTAGCACTTCCTCACCTGCCCCAGGAAGCTCGCTTAAACGTGGGCATGGAGAGAAGGCAGAAGGTGGGCACAGCCAGGCCTCGATGTGCAGAGCTGCCTTTCTCTTCCTCTGCTGGCTTTGAACCCTCAAACTCCGCCCATACCTTCTGTAGCAGTTTGATATTATTGATGAATTCGAAAAAGATATTAGATTATGCTTGTAAACAAGTCTTTTCTTTGGGCCTATTAGAGTCTATTGGGTTCAGAGGTTTTACTTTTACTTGATTAAATAATGATTAAGGCTTTGATTGGGCCACATCAGTAGGATGTTGAGTCCCCGCCCCCTTGGTGGGCGGGAACTCACAGAGAAACAGCACTGGAGAGAAGGGAGTTTGGCGTTTTTGAGCTGGAACCCTGGGAAGAAAGCACTTAGAGGAACTTGGTTGTGAGGAAAGAGAAAAGGCCCCAGGAAGAGAGACGAGCCATTCGCCTGATAGTCTACAGCTGGCCTTGTGGAGCTAGCAGAGGAGCAGAGCCCAGAGGCAAGCCCCGGGAAGAGAGGAACCCAGGAAAGCCTTAACCCTCATAGATGTCAGCAGCCATTTTGCTCTCACTTCTGGCAACAGACTTTGGTGAGGGAAGTAACTTACGCTTAATGGCCTGGTAACTGTAAGCTTCTACCCCAAATAAATACCCTTTATAAAAGCCAGCAGATTTCTGGTATCTTGCATCAGCAGCCCTTTGGCTGACTAACACATCTTCCAATTCTGTACTTGGGTAAGGAGGACTCAATGACACCTGCCACTAGTACAGTTAGGCAGCAAACTGGGATCAGACAGTTGTCAATCACTGTCAGCAGAATGCCAAACTAGACTCCATTCGGTGCCGAATCTGGTCGCTGCCTGTCCACCGAGTCCTGGACTCTTCCTGGACTCTTCAGGGCCAAACCATGCATGTACCACCCACCCCCAGAACAAGCTCTTGACAGGAGCAGTTGCGCAGGAGCCTCCTCCCCTCGAGCTACTGACCGCCCCTTTGTGCTCCTGCTTTGCTTATGTTTGTTTTCATCTTGGGCCTCCCTGATGTGACAATCTTCAAACTCCCTTCCTGATATTTTATACTTTGGCACCTCATATATTTTCTCAGCATCCCTTTAACAATGAGTTAAACCTTTATGAGAGACTGTGTGGTAGTTCTCAAACTAGAGCAATGCGTATACCCCCCTTTGAAGGAGAAGACTCAAAAAATATGTCTAGGGATTTCATTTTAAGAAATATTGAATTAGGTCCCTCTACTAGCCTGAAAACTATGACTGAAACTTAATGAGTGGTTATAGGACCAACTAAGATTCTGAAGAAAATGTGGTTCATTAAGTTAATACCTGCCAAGCAGAATGCAATGTGGGCAACTGAATTCAAAACTAATGAAGAAGTGGCTTTCTCTTGAAAGCTTTTTGCAGACACTTGTAGGCCAAGCATCCCCTATATAAAGCAATAGTAACACATTCAAAGGCTCTATCCCCCGAATCCATTCCCATCACTAATAACGGCCTCCCTTGGAGGGTTTGCCTGTAGTTGTGCAGTTCTATTGATGTGCTTGGAAGGTTATGAGGGTCTGAAAGAAGATACTGTCAAAGCTCTGAGTATTTTCCTTTATTCCTGACTCTCATTTCCAGCCAGCCTTCAAGGCTAAGCTCTAGTCTTAGATCTTGACCAATCCAATTCACATCTAGCTATCCTGGTTTTGAACTCCTAGGGTTTGTAATCTCTTCTCCTTAATCATGCACAATCATATACACAGAAAAGCCCAGAAGCAGACATGCCAACACTATGATACAGAGGCAGAGTACAGGGTTATAGTGGCCCAGAGACGCCAGTGATCAGTAGGATGTTGGCCTCAGGGGATTCCGCAACAGGAAAGGGCCAGAAGGAACTCCTGTATTAAAATGCCTAAAGGGTAACAGTGATGGCAAAAGTGGAATTCCAAGCAAGGAGCCAAAGAAGAATGAAATAAGGGAGGGACAAAAACAGGAACGCAGTTGGGGTCCCTGGAAGGGAAGGAGAAGAGAAATAATAGACAATTAATTCTCCCATCAAATTTATGAGGCTCAATGTTGTCAAATAACATCCTGAAGGTCACATAAATGGAGGAATCTGATCAGATTCCGCTGCAACCAGGTTTTTTGCATCCAGAATAAAATTGATTACAAAAGCATAAGGAATAAGGCATAAGAGTGACATGCTGCTGAGCTACTGGCCCAGGGTTCTTTATATTCCTCTTGACTAGGAAAAGGGTTGGTTCCAAAGTAACAGGAAGGGAAGAGGCATTTGAGCAACAGAGCTTGAAGAAAACTGGAGCATGGCATCTAATAGATATTAATTTATTAACATTTATTGGACCACACCTTGGCCTCTCAATGGCTTTGTAGGTTCTATCTTTTATACTATTCTCTATTTTTGTTGAGCTTAGCACAGTTCTATGCACATAGAAAGTGCTCCATAAATCCATGGCTAATTTGACCAGATACTATCATGTCCATGTGATGCTAATGAGAGGATGTGGTCATTCTGGTTATGCTCCCAAGTCATTCTGTGTCTAAATGGAGCTTCTGTGAGTCCTTGGCCATGTGGTCATGAGAACTCAGTCACCTGGAAATAGTAATCAGGGATTCTCTTTGAGCTTTTGCCTAATAGAAATCTGTTTCATGTTCTTACAGATTATTATAAATAGGACATTTGTACAGCACTAGAGCTTCAGCCAGACTCTTCCTGCATGAATCTTCCTCAGATTAGGAGTTAACAGCTGCCTATGTAACCCAATTGGACATATAACTGTTAAATGGCCACAAACCCTTAATTTTCATCTCATGTACCTACTCCGCTGGAGGCAACTGGATTTGTCTTGAGTGGGAAGAACTTTATACATGCTTAGTTTGCTTTTTAAATGAATTTTCTTTAAGTTAATTCATATACATCAAAACTCACCCATTTTTAGTACAGATCAGTGACTTTTTGACAAATGTATGTATTGGTAACTATACATGTATAGATTCTACAAATTGCATTAGATTTAGAGATTATTAGTTACAACTGAATAAAGTTATATTTTAAAAAATAACAGACATTTTGGGATTCTTGTATCATTCCCTTTTATAAGCAAATCTATTAATAGACTGTATAGATATCTAATCTAGAGACTTCAAACATTTTGCTTCTTCTGACTTGTTTGCATGAGAAAAGGAAAGTACTTCAAACAATTTAGCACATTCAATTTTAGGCAATACACTTCAAGAAAATATCTACAAACTAGAACATAGGTAGAGTAAGGGACAAGCACGGAGAAGCCTAGAAATATTGCAGATGGAGCACATAAAAGAAGCAAAGGTTCTTAGAGAAGAAAATATGGTGGGTTGGAGTAAGCTGAGAGAGGAGGATAATGGTGTCAAAACCCTGAGAAACTTTTACGTGGAAAAACGACAAGATTTGTTTAGTATGTGACTCCAGAAGGCAAAAGTATTAGCAGGGAGAATTTACTTCACCCGAAGAATTTTTAAAAACTAGAGCCTCCGAATGAATGTTTGAAGTACCAAGTATCTTTGCACTATAATTGTCCAAAAAGAGGCTAAAAGACCATCTATGAGGGCAGTTAGGGCAAAAGCAGAGGAATTAGATTAATATGGCCTCTCAAGTCCTTTTCAATTCCAATTCTGAGATTGTATGATCTAGGACCTTCTTATAATTTAAAGCCAGATCTCAGGGAAAAAGTAACTCAAAGATGGACAACCCCCAAATCATGGATTGATGAAGAACGAAGAAATAGCAGAAACAGGCTATGCCTGTGCACACACATACACACGCACAAACTCACGCACAAAACATGCTCATACGCTCCACCTTCCCATAACTCCTGAGAAGGGAAAATAAGAACAGTTTAGGAAAATAATGATAGGAAATGCATTCTATCTTCCCCAACAAAATCTACACTGTGCTACAAAATCTATGTCAGTAGTATCACTGGGACCTGAGAAGACAATAAAGCCTTAACGCCCTCACCTTGGGTGACCAATGTCTACTGAAGGCCGTTCCCTTTCCACTGCTGTTGCTACTGCTCTAGGTGAAACTCTCGCCAACTGATCCCTGACTAGTCCTCCCGCCTAGAATCCCACCCTCCCTAGATCATCTCCATGCTGCTAACAGTCATCTTTTGGAGCTCAGCCGGGATTGTGCCACTCTACCACGCTCAGAAATCTATACTGGTGCCCTAATGCCTACTAAGTAAAGTCCAAGTTCTTGAGCACGGCATTCAACACGCTGCGATCTGGCCCTCCCCCTCCTTGCCCGCCCAGACACCTTATGCTTTGGTTACTAGTACTTGTTATTCCCGAATAGGCCGCGTATTCCCTACTCCATGCCTTTGTTCACTGCTCTAAAATGCACCCCCTCATTCCAATCTGTGGACATGTTACTCATTTTTCAGGCCCTTGCAAATGCTACCTACCAGTGTGAAGCTATCCTAAATGCTTCGTCCTCACAAGCCCTTCCCCTGCCCCTCCTCTGGAATTAGATGCAGCTCCTAGGAGCTGATACTTCTTTTCACACCTTATTTTTGCATTTAACAATTATGCTTGAAATTTCAGTTCTGGGGGTTCACTTCAAGTCTATGTCCACCCACTGAAGAATCCTTGATGGCAGAGAACAGGCCGCATTTATTTTTGTATCCAACCTTGTCAGACTCCCTATGCCAAGCATCTAATGCGGTGCCTTTTACATAACGAAACCTCAATAAATGTTCATTGCATTGATCTGGAATTTGAGGACAATTAGACTTCTATTCATGGTTCAATACCAGTCTTAAAACTTCTAGTTAACATTCTAATCAAAAGCCTAGTGATTGATAAAAACCTGTCATTCTAATAATCTTAACAACTCTGAGCAAAAAACAATTATATACTTACATTCACTAGGAGAGAGAAATCAGTGACCAGTTGGCTAAGTTCAATTAAGTCCTTAAAAAGAGAGAGAGAAAAAGTTACTTACTTTTATGCCTCACAGTGACCAAAAGGAAAATAATTTTTAACATACCGCTTCTAAGGTTTCCCATGATTCTGCAGCATTTTGATCTCGAGGAATTTCAGGCAATGCATATATCTGAGTCAAACTCTGAGGACTTGCTTCGGCTTCAGTAGTGTGCAATGTCCCTGGATGAACACGGCCCCATGTTTAGAGTTTATTGGCTTTGTTAGAAAGGAGACAGCATGAAACGATCAATTCCATAAAACAGCTGCCATGTAAAATGTGTGCTAATTGAGTCCAGGCCAAAAGTAAATAGATTATTCTGTAAAAGTAAAATTATTTATCCATGGACTGCTTGTTCCCCAAGTTAGTTAACAAATAATTTTTTCTTTAATTATCCTACAAAATTGTCTCAAATAATGGCTACAATTACTATCTACTTTAAATAGGGATAAATGTGGAAGAAGCACCAAAGGCAAACTGTTCTATTTGGCCAACATGAAGAAATACCAGGAAAATAGAGGTCTAACACTTTTCATTGCTAAATCCTTAACCTTTTTTTTTTTTTTTGGCTATTTTAGTCATAAATATCAGATTCACAAGATTTTAAAAGTAGGCCGGTAAGGAGTTTTCATGATTGAAAATCAGTTTATTATTGGTGACAATAAATTTGTCAGTAAACTAATACCTCTAACCACATGGATCTTTTTTGTATATACTGTCACCCTTCTCCTGAGAGTCATTTTCTGACCCAAGCCTCCACTGCTTCTTTTATGTCTTTTCCAAGTTTTAAAACAGTCATCAACCCATTAGGACTTTCCTTATTAAACATTGCTATGAGGATGAATTAATTGACACTCCAAATCTTTCTTACTTCTTCCTTTTGGATTTACCAATCATTCATTCACTCAACTGATATTTACTACATGCCTCCAGCATGCCAACCAGGATGCTGTGGCACTGGGAATATGACGGTAAACCATAAAAATACGGAGGCGCATAGTGCAGTGGTTAGGGCCAGGGCCTGGTCAGAGGGACCTGAGTAATAATCCTGGTTTGGCTATATATTAGCTCTTTGACGTGGGAAGGTATTGAATCTCTTTGATTTATTTTCCTCGTTGGTAAAATAAGGTGATAGCCACCTTGCTATTTACCTCAATATAGAGTTCTGGAGACAGAATCAACTAATGCATGAAAAGCATTTTGCACAGAGCCTGGCACCTTTATCAAGTACAAGTGCTCAGGAAATGGTTACTACTACTACTGCCCCTCCTGCTGCCACTAGTATTAACAGAGCTCTCTGGATAAAGTGGGATACAGAGCTGCTAACAGGTAAATTCAGTGAGTCTGATAAAAGCCATGCTATGGTAAGTATAGAGTGCCAGGTGAGCACAGAAGGGGGGTACTTAACCTCGTCTTATGGAGGGCAGAAAAGTCAGGGAAGGTTCTGAAGCTGAAGCCTGAGGGTGATCAGAAATCATATAGGTAATTGGGATGGGGGCCGGGCAAGGGCAGAGAGTACTCAGGTCAGGGAGACCAATACACACAGAAGCTTGGGAACTGAGGGAAGTTCAGGCAGCTGAAGCAGAGGCTGTGTTAGAGTTTGTCTTTCTCCTCAGATCAGTGGGGAACTATGAAAAGGAGCTGGAGACCACTGGGAAGCTGGAGAGCACAGAACCAGATTTGAAATTTAGAAAGGGAACCACAACAGCAGTGTGAAGAAGAGATGCAGGATGGACCTGAAGGGTGAGAAATTAGAGAGGGAAAAGCCAGCTGGGAGGCTTTGCAACATGTCCAGTGCAAAATGATGAGAACTGCTCTAGGTTCCACTTTAACACTTTCTGAGCACCTACCATGTATTATGTTAGGTACCAGGGATGGAAAAGTGAATAATACAGAATGCCCGCCTCAGGGAACGGCTATTCCAAGAAGAGTGAGAAACACAGAGACAATCCTACAATTGGAGCAGAGTGCGTTATCTATCTAGACAGACAGCTGGGAACAGACATGTACAGTCTCTTGTGGGAATTCCCAAGTGGGGTGGCATCTGACGCTGCTTTGTGGGATGGTGCAGTGTAGGAGAAGGCATCCTAGAAGAGAGGATGGAGCCAGCCAAGACGAGAGGCATATCCATCCTAGGTGGCGAGACCAGCATGAACAAGGCCCTCGAGAAATAGGCGGCAGAGCTCAACAGAAGAGCAGCAGTGTGCTGCGGCCAGAGCCTCAAGTGAGACAGCGTTACAAGGGTAAGACATTCCAGATGGTGAGGGGCCTTGCATGGCAAGCTGAAGACCTGGAACCTTACCTGACGGCCAGCAGGCGGCTAATGAAGAGTTACGAGGAGGGAACTGATGTGGTGATATGTGACACCTGATCTGCTCCTGAAAGCAAGTCATCAGAACTCACCTTCTCTCTCGATTCCTCTTTTTTCTCAACCTAGCCTTTAACGGAACAGTATTTTATAAAACTGCACTACTGTTTTAACCTTCATAGTTTATAGAAATTCTACCACTCTAGGAAAGACCAGTTTGAATTGCTTGGGAAGGGCATAATCATCAATTAGTTGATTAAAAAGTAATTGTAAGCTTATCGGAGCTGACAGTGTTCTTTTAATTTTGAATCTTAACTTACCTGAATATATTTCTTTATCTTAAAAGAAGGGTATAAATATCAGATACATAGAGTTTGACATTACAACATTATGGCAAGTGTCCAATATTTTAAAACCTCTCAATGGTTTTTGCAAATGTTTAAAATAGTTGTTTACCTAATACCCTAAGTAATCATACAAAGACACTTTTATTTTCACTTCAACCAAGATAAATTACTCTAAGACCTTTCTTCCACTTAATATTTCTATTGTAATATGTACTTCCACTTCTTTAATATGATGATGTATAAGGATAACTTCATTATCATAACAAACTGAATGTAAGGCAGAACTTTATCAACAGGCCCATTTTAGAGATTTTTTTTTAGGCCATAAGCGCTGTACTATTTAAACAGGGAGGAGTCGAATGAAGTATGCCAGGGTTTATGACAAAATGAGGCAAGATTATCATATATAAACTCTTCCTTTAAAAGTGAAGAGATGGGAAATATTTGACATTGTATACAAACATAAAAGATTTCTCTTGATAAAAAATAAGAAAATTTTAAGTCATTTCCGTCCCACCTGAAACCAAACTGCATATGCATCTTAGTTCAAATAAAGTCTTAGAACAAAGAAGCCTGTTCTCTTCCATGGAACACCCTGCCGTGAATTTACAACTCTGCACATCACGCACAATCGATGCAAGGCATGGCTACCAGTTACAGAAGCAGACCCTTTCATTTCTACAGCTCCCATAATTAATTTATTCCAGCTCACTCTCTGACTCTGAACTTTTACAAACTGCTATGGACATGATGAGGCAAAATGCTGAGACAGATTATAGCTGCAGGAAAGAAGCCTGTTCACAGGAGTCAAAAGCACAACTGTTTTATATGCATTTGTAGGCAAGCAACTACAAGTACAACAGGCACGTGGAAAACACACCCTTCACCACTATTTTTTAAATTCCAGGATTTGTTTCAAAATTTTACTACTGGCTATGACCAAATAAAAATTAAGATATTTTCAGTTCAAGTAAGAAATAAGCTTTATAATATGGGCACAAGAGAGTTTCCCTTTCCCCTCTCTATATCCAAATATATTCTTTCTCTCTCTTCTTTCTCCATACTTCATGAAGAACAAGGATTCCACAAAGTGGTACAACACAATAAGTAAGAAATCTCCACTAAACTTTATTACATTAGGAAAAGTTTCATTATAAATCTAAATTAATTGAAAAGTATTCCTTGAATTTTTTTTCAATAGGAAATTAATTTACTGTCATCTGCATAAACCTGTCTATCAAAATAAAATGACTTCTAAGTCATGGCTTAACTTAGTTGCAAGGGAAGACTTCTGAGAAAATTAAAACCAACAGAAAATACATCTTCTGGATAATGTAATACCAAAACCATCTGCATGTTTCACAAAACTATTCAGTACGAGTGTCTGTGTGTGTGTACGTACTTATACCTATGATAAAATCTGATACTTCACCAAATTCAATGTGTGGGTCTGAGGTTCCCAAGAGTTTTAAGACTGGATTCTTTTGTGCTGTGAACGTTTGTTTAAATGTAGTAAGGCTTGTTCCTGTTATGCTGGTGAAGTGTGTGTGCTGATGGGGAGTGAAGACAGACAAAGATGCTGAGAAGCACTGATTCACTCTGCCTTGATGCTCCTTTCTAAATACAAATCAGATTGGTCGGCTCATCACTTCTCTTGGTGGGAACCAATATGTTAAAAATGAAACTAGACACATGAGTGAGACAGAAAGAAGAGAGATCAAGCAGACTGGCAGAGAAGATGTGTTTTAAGATCTCTCAGAATCTGGACCCGAAAAAAGGCAAAATCATCACAGTTTCCCTCTAAACTTAATAAGCTTCTTTCATTCTCCAGAGGACATGAAATGTCCTATTTTCCTTGTTATTTCTATCTGTAAACAAAAAACTATTTTTTATTTTTTATCTTACTCATGGAAATGTGATAACGTTGCTCCTGAATCTCTGATGTTTCCTACCAATTTATTTAGAATCTGACTGAATTTTTAAAGGTAAATGTATTTTAAAGGCACTTAACTTCTATGCAAATAAAGCAGTTTTCTGTAGAGGCTTTCAACTACTATACTAAGCATCTAAAACAAAATAAGGAGAAACCAGAGACAAGATAAAAACATGGAGACTGACACAAAAGAATCCACAGCTGGCAGGCCACAAATGCAGCAAACCCAGTACCTACCCCACAATTAAAGTCTTACATAAATTAGTTACTTGCTTTCTTCTCATCATTCTTCTTTTCCATCCTCTCGATGATTTGTTAAAAGTATTACTGGATTTAAGGCAACCTAGTAGAAACTCTGACACTTGGCGACACACTTAGGCATTTGGTGAGACAGTTACTTAATCTTCACTGCTTTACGCTGGCAATGGAGTCACAGTCAAAGCACAATCTGACCAGGAGACCATTCAGTTTGAAATTCTACACCTTGTTTTAGGTATAATTTGGGTAGGTGATTTTATAAAACTTGGATGTGACTGTCTCAATCAAATCAGCTGTAGTCTGAGAGGTTTAATTTTGTAGTTTTCTACTGGTAGCAAGAGATTAGGTCTTTAGCCTAGTCAGTGTTCCATGAATTGAGAAGTAGGAGAATCAATAAAGTTGGAAAATGAGTTTTGCCCACTATTTTTTCTCCCTCCTACTCTGGCCCTGTCCCAATCCTTGTCATTTTCTCTGTACAGATTTCCTCAAATTCTGCTAACACGTTTTTCACACCAGTTTCCTATGGAGAAAGTTAACTACCAGAAAACTGGGTAAACTGCCTTCTCGAAATTATTCACTTCGTCTGATGAGACATAAACCCAAGTCTGTGAGCCCAAACATCTACTGCTGGAAGCACAAACAATGCAGTAATAAAATGCAAATTAAAGCAGCAAGTATTAACATATTATCATATTGTGAGAAAACTCAAAAAAAAAAAGAAAACTCTCAGATAGACCCCCAAATTTTTGTTTCCTAGGAAATTGCTAGTGATGGGCAAATCAAGCTAAATAACAAAAGAGGTTGATGCCAGCTCCTCTTTTCAGAAAATCCAGCTTATCATCACTGCTATTACAGTCATCACGAGCGTCACAATGTCTGGGTGCATGAAACTGCCCCTTAACCACGTGGCACCAAAGCCTGCTTTCTCCACACGTGCACATAAAGGATGAGCGTCCACTACATGCAAAGACAAGCATTCCGTCTCATCAATACGGTGACAATAACTGTAGATGAACAGCTCATGAAATCAGTGCCCAGGGACTTTCAAAAGCTCCTCAACCAAGGGTTGAGTGCTAACATCGCCTTCTCCCCAAAACATGTGAGGCCCTCACCATTCATAGAATGAACGGACTGCAACACATCAGAAATTCAAAACTTGCCTCTAAGAAGATATGGGTTCAGTTCTCTCTCTGAAACCTTTATTAATGGCCTACTAGGTGCCAAGCATTACGTGAGGTGCTAAGGGGACAACGTAAGCAAGGCTACCCAGGAACTCTGCATGATGGCCTAAGTGTTTCTTCCAATGTATTTTTTATTTCCCTGTAAATTACTGGATCATCAGCACTGAAAACATAAAATTAAAAATAATCTGGCTTTGGCAATAGAGAGTGATGCAGGAGCATCCTGGGGAAATGAAAAGGAAAAACTGGGCAGATGTAGCATCCCCTCCGGTTTTATCGTAATTTGTTGTTATTTATACCACACCCTTCTACAAGGAATCAAGGCAGCTTAGAAGGATATATAAAACAAAACAATACAGCATAAATTAAATATAAAAGAGAAATGCTGAAACAAAAAAGGAAAAGCAAGGGCAGCAATTATAAAATAAGACCAGGATAGTCCAAAATTTGGCTTACGGTGATTAAAAAATTTGACCTGGGAGTTTACTAGTAGACAACTCAAGTAGGGAAATCTTATCAGTTATGCCATTGCATGCCTGTAAGATAAAAACAGACCAACTGCTCAGATCTATTACTATGAGTTTTTCAGGATTCCTTATAAAGATGTTATGATAATGTATTCATCAATTATCAATTACAGCCTCAGAAGAGACAGATGACAAGTTTCACAGGGCTGTTTCTTATAGTATCACTTTACAAAGGTTGATGGCAAAGTCTCCATTGCAGAATTTTTTTTTTTTTTTAAAGATTTATTTATTTATTTATCCCCCCCTTGCTGATTGTGTTTTACTGTGTCCATTCGCTGTGTGTTTCTTCCGTGTCTGCTTATCTCCCCCTTGCTGTGAGGTCCTGCTGCATCAGCCCACCGCGCCGCGCGGGCCAGCCAGCTCTCACAAGGAGGCCCCGGGAAGCAAACCCGGGGCCTCCCACATGGTAAACGGGGGCTTTATCAATGGAGCCACACCCGCTTCCTGCTGTGAGGTCTTGCTGCATCAGCCTACCGTGTCTCGCAGGGACGGCCGGCCTGCCCTCACAAGGAGGCCCCGGGAAGCGAACCCGGGGCCTCCCATATGGTAAACGGGAGCTCTATCCACTGAGCCACACCCGCTTCCCTCCATTGCAGAATTTTTATGTTAAATTCAGAGAACTTGAGCCAGGAGATAGATCTAATAATCTCTGTGAAAACCACAATGCCTAATTAAAAAGCATGCTTGAATGGTGCCGGAATAGGCTACCCCTCCACCTGGATATAAGCAAGGAGTACTCTGTAGGAAAGGATGAAATTCTCCTCAGGAAATATTTTTAAATCTCTTTTCAATACCCAGCCAACTAGGCATCTGAGGCCCAGAAGTTCCACTCTATGCAGCAGCATAGCCTCGAAAATTTTATCCTGCAAAATTTCCAGGGTAGGCATTTCCAAACACATTGAGGGACCACGGATCCAGGCAACTGGAATAGCAGGTGATCCCTGGGAACCTACAGATAATCTGCACTAACTGCACAAGGAGACAAGCTAATGAACGGCACTGCTATGATCAAGAATAAGACTTGGTACAATACATACCACCGACAGTCATGGATCTGGTCAAAGAAGGCTGCAGTAAAGTGTCTTCATCATTGAATTGTTTCTTAAGTTCTTCTACAGATTCCAAATGGAGCTGGAGAAATTCTGCCGTTGCTGCTGATGCTTCCTCTTTAACAGGATCTATCATTCTCTTCAGGAGTCCTAGGTCATTCTTGCGGACTTTCAAACAAAGCTTCTCCATTTCTCGGATATTGGAGCGGAGCTGCTATAAAGGAAAAAAGTAATCAATGCCACCATCTCTAAGTAGAAAATATCTTTATTTGTAGAAGTCACTTGCAATACTGGTTGTGAATGGAAATGATTCCAAGTATTCTCTACAATACAAGATGTGCTATAATACTTGACCATTTTTCATGTTTCTGGCCAAATCGAGCTTCTTTAGAAGCCACATCCTCACACCTTGAATTTATTAGCATGTTTTCCTTCATTAAATGTGATTATTACAAAGGTAACAAATGCTCTTCAAAATAAACCCAACATTGCAGAAACATATAAAGAAAGTCTTAATGAGTTCCCAATCAACTTCACCAATCCCACTTCCTCTCTGAATCCAATCCTTTCACACAGTTCTCACTGCTTGTGCAAATAGTTAACATACACAACTTTCTTTCTTTTTACAAAAAATGGACTACATTATGCACAGTAATCTATAATTTGTCATCCCATACCTCGACTTATCATCATGGACATCCCTCCTGGCCAATTGTGGCACTGTATTCCAAGGTAGGGATGTAGCATAATTTACTCAATGACACCTCTGGTGATCAAGTTATGCATGTTTTTTTTTCCAGTTTTTAGTTATTACAAATGATGACACAAGCATTCTTACATAGACACCCTAATGTACTCTGCATAATGTATATTACTATCATAGTAGATGTTAATACACTATTTTTGCAGGAATGATTCCCAAAAGTGAGAGTACTCAGAGGATCTGAGTACTTTTTCTTTCAATAGCTATTACCAATTTTTCCCAAAAGGCCATAACAATTCACATGCCCAGCACAGTGTGTGCTTCCCACATGCTGCCAGTCCTGCATGTTGTCTCACTGCTGTTATACTCCACATTTTCCTGAGTGAGGTCACTGGATTGTAAATGCTTTTCTTCTCTTTTCAAAAATCATGATTGGCATAATCATACAATTTCCTCTAAACTGTTGATATAAAGAATTATGTGTAGATTTCATAGTGTTGAACCATGCTCATATTTCTGTGATAAACACTTCTTGGTCAATATATATATAATTTTTAAAATATGCTGCTGAATTTGATTTGATAATATTCTATTTGGGATTTTAGCATATGTGTTTGTGTCTTTACTATCTTTACCAGATTTAAACTCACTTTACCAGGTTTAAGGTTGAGCTAGCTTCATAAAATGTACTGGGGAGCTTTTCGACTTTCTCAATGGTCTATACTTTGGAAAACATAGAAACCAATTATTCTTTGAAGATTAAACAGAACTAATTTACAAAAATGATCTGAGCCTGATGCTTTTTAAAAAATTATAGATCTCTACTAATGTGGTATTGTAAATTGTCTTCCCTTGAAATGCTTTCACAGATAGTAATATAAAATTCTACATAGTAGAAAGGATAAAAAGTATTAATTGCTTTAATTTCTCAAGTGCCCACTCTGAGTGAGGTGCTACATTATATTCTACATATAGAGTAATCAAGACAAACAAAACTTGTTCAGGATTTACAGGATTTAGACAAAATTCGGTTAAAACCAAAGTACGTTACAGTTCCAGCAATATTTCCACTAAATGTCAATCATAATACCTATCAATCTGGTACCTTAACACAATCTAAAATATCCATTTTACCCCAGTAAAATTGAAGCCAATTCTGGAAAAAGTTTTATCTTGTAAGATTTTCTGAGTGAATCAAAAAGTTGTGCCTCTATCTTACCATGGCTCCACACCGCCTTTAGCCTTCTGTCCACTCTTTCATCATTCTAATGTGAGCCAGAAAACTTAATGACCGGACTGTAGCTTCAAAATGCGTGATGCCTAGGTATTAATAAGTAAAAGCTATAGAACCCTGATAGGTCTAGGTGCTCATCTAAACCAACCCCTTGATTTCACCAGAAGGATCCTGGAGTCCTGAGGAACAAGGGCAGGACTAGAGCCAGTACTCAAGCCACAGAACAAACAACATTGCTGCCAACACACCACACCACACCACCATCTCGTGGCTGTGTGACTCCTTTCTGGACCACTGTTGTAAAGCTTGGTTGTATAGGCACCAAAAAATCTATGGAGATATTTTAGCCAATATTATCCTGGAGAAGCATTAAAATTTTTCTGCAGCAAAACTTGAGGAGCATTTGTCCAAGACATATTTCTCCTATCTTCTAGGACATCTACATCCCATTTAAATTAGAGTATACAGCTAAGAACTCTATCCCGATGGGTAAAGGGGAGAATTTAAAGGGAGAGGAAGAAAATGTCTGTTGAACTACAAACTCTGATACTTTCATAAGAATTATAATAATAAAAAGATAAAAAATGGCAAAATTTTAACACTTACTGTAAGCTATCCATTGTGCTTAAGTGCTTTACCTTATCTTGTTTTACCTTCACGGTATATCTTTGAAATGGATATTACTATTATTCTCATGTTACAGAAAAGAAAATTAAAACAAGAAATTAAGACACGAGTCCAGGACTACACTGCTAGTAAATAGTAGAGCCAGGAATCAAATCCAGGCTAGAGAGACTGTGATTTAACCACTTTGCTATGTAGCAATGCTCTCCAACAGAAATATAATGTAAGCCATAAAGGCAAGCCACATAAGTAATTTTAAATGCTCTAATAGCCACATTAAGAAGGTAACCAGAAATAGGTAAAATTAATTTTAATAATATATTTTATTTAACCAAAAATATTATAATTTCAACATGTAATCAATATAAAAATTAATGAAGTATTTTACAGTCTTTTATTTATAGTAAGTCTTCAAAATCTGGTATATATTTTACCTTCACAGCATATCTCAAGTCAAAACAGTAATATGTGGCCAGAGGCTACAACAGTGGACACCATAGCTATAGAGTCTCTCTGGAATCTAAGAGAAGAAACAGGACACTAAAACCATAGTCAAGAACATAAAACAGGTGTTTCTGCTTCTGGGAATAGAAGACTAAGTGATTCAGACTAACCCTTCTAAAATAACAACTTAATAAACAACAAAAAACAAGACACAAAGGAAACCAAAAAAATAAAAATAAAAACGTAAAAGCATAAAAAAAAGTTAGTATCAAACAAGATAGCAATGAAAGAGTAGGCCTAGATCTGGGAAAGGATGGAGAACCAGAGAGGTGAGTGCTTACGTCAGGGCCATACCTGCTCTGGGGGTGAGAAACTGGATACCAGGGCTCGCCGAGTCTGAGGATGCTAATGCTTTGGGCTGGGCTCTTCAAGAGCTGCATCCCAGGGCACAGGTGGCCCTGAAATAAACCAGCCGTCCCGTGAACTGTAGCTTGGCTTCCAGTGTTTTAGGGTACCCCCAAAAAAGTCTTAGGCCCTGAAACAATATAAAGATGATCTTGGAAAAGGTGGCAGCAGAGAAGGAAGTTCCAAGAGTCAGCTCGTCCTACCGGGCAGTTAGTGATCACCTAGAGCTATCTAAGTCACCTGTTTGGGGGGCTAAGGAGCCCAGAAGAAGGGAAGGAGAAGGCTGCCCATCTGCGGTGAAGATTCGTGAGCAGAGCTCTCCACACTGCAGAGGCTGGTGCCCATCCCCTGCTGCCAGAGCAGGACACCTCAGGAGCTATTCCGTGGCTGGAGATGAAGCTCCATTTCCCAGAAACGGGAGGAAGAGACGGTTGGGCACTGACTTCGGCTACTGATTAGTAAATTGGGCTGACTACAGTCCAGTCCTAAGTACAACTGAAGTTTGAACCTGTCCAAGTCAGAAATCAGCTGGTAGCCTCCATTTTAACTCCACCCCTTGCCTGTGGGGAAGTGGGGCTGAATGAAAATCACAGTGACAGTAGGGACCACCTTCTTTCCTCCCAGGTCAGATTGTAGCCCTAAACTGGGATCCAGGCCCACCTCCAGCAGACAGTAAGCTGGTGGGACATGCATCAGCCTCTCCAGGCAACTGCATTGTCCCTATAGAAGAAACAGAAGACCTCAACAAACGAATAACAAGAGACTGAAACAGTCATCAAAAACCTCCCCAAGATAAAAGACCTGTACCAGATGGCTTCACAGGTGAGTTCTTCAATCATTTAAAGAAGATCTAATGCCAATCTTACCCAAACTCATCCAGAAAACGGAACTGGAGGGAATACTACCAAACTCATTCCATGAAGGCAACATCACTCAAATACCAAAGCCAGATAAAGATATTATGAAAAAAGAAAATTACAGAACTACTTCCCTGATGGATATAGATACAAAACTCCTAATTGAATCCAACAACACAGTAAAAGAATTATTCACCATGATCAAGTGGATTTTATCCCAGGCATGCAAGGAGGTTCAACACAAGAAAATCAATCAGTGGAACATATCACAATAAAATGAAGAATAACAATCACATGATCATGTCCATTGATGTAGAAAAAGCATTTGAAAATATACATCATCATTTCTTTATATTAAAGCCATTGATTATACACTTTGGATAGATTGTATGGTATATGAATTTAGCTCAATAAAACTGCTTAATAAATAAATAATTGTGCAAGAATAGCCAGAAATAGCAGCTATGTACATAAGGGGAAGCTTAGAGAGATTGAGGGGTGATGAATTTTCTTGTGTTTTTTTTTTTTT
>JAQZBX010047470.1:0-20457 GCA_029593785.1 Cabassous unicinctus
GGGATTGAACCCAGGTTGCTCCAGATGGGAGACGGATGCCCAACCGTTTGAGCCACATCCGTCCCCCTGGAATGTTCCTGTGCTGCTTTCTTGCTCCTTGCTACGTAAGGTCTCATTTCCTTCCCCTTTGCCTAATCTTTATCTTTGATCTTTGATCTTTGATATTTGGCTTCTGACCCTGCCTTACATATCTGGGCCTTGTACCTGCTCCATACTCCAGAGATGCTGTGCACGGTGTGCAAATGCTAGCTTCCTATTTACAGTCTGTGTCCCGTTCTCAGTTACATCCATTGTCCCTACAGGATTCTTTCCTATCTGGACAAAGGGACCTTGAAACTGCTGGCTGAGAATGAGCGACTGCTGTGCTTCTCACCAGCTCTGCAGGGCCGCCTCCGAGCTGCCTACGAGGGCAGTGCTGCCAAGGTTGTGTCCCCAGCTTAGCTGTCTACTAGCCTGGACCTGACCCTTCCCCATCTCCATAAGTCAGGCAACTTAAGTGTCATGTGGGCTAACTCTGGGCAGGGATGAGGGGTTGATGTTTTCTGAGCCTGTGGGCTTCAGTTCCTAATGTTACTGCCATATTTTAGGTCTCTCTGCCGATGCCACCCCCTACTCAAGCTGTCTCCTTTCAGCCAGAAACTGACAATCGTGCCAACTTTTCCAGTGATCGAGCCTTTCACACTTTTAAAAAACAGAGGTGATCAGAAGAGGGAACCTTGGGGGAGGGATAGAAGTGACATCTCCTCTGGAATAGGGAGCTGTCATTCTCATAGAAACTAGGAGTTTGGCACTACCAGTTGATGGTTTAACTTCCCCAGGCCCTTCCTGCCAGCCATCATCAGGGCCACTTAGCTTCATTCTCTTTCTTGCCCATGGATTTGAGTCCCCAACCTTAGCCAGCCATCTCACAGGCATATGACTTTAGTCACAGAATTCTCAGATGAGTGCTCATGTCACTTAGATAACTTGGGAGAGGTTAAGGAATGGCACAACAGATAATCCTGTTCTCAGTTCTTCTGAGCTAGGAAAGATGTTCCAGGGAATGAAGTAGAGGCAGCTGTGCCTCAGCTCATCGGACCTTGTTTGTCTATCAGGGATGTGTTTTATGAGGTGCTTCGAGAGTGGGAAGATCACCACGAGGAGCCCGGCTGGGATTTTGAGAAAGGCTTGGGCAGCAGGATCAGGTGGGTACTCTCACTGGTCACCTCTCTTTCTTCCAGCTCTGAGCAGCTTCCCCCCACTCCTTCTTTCCTCCTTAATCTCTCTAGTTATTGCCAACTCTGCCTCCACTCAGAAGGGACAGGTTTGTTTCTCTAGCTTCTTCCACTTGGAAGTGTCTCATACTCGTTCTATGATTGCAGATGCTCAGAAAAGTGCAAATCTCTTAATCCCGATTGCTTGAGTTTTGGTCCAAGCCACTGGTTAGACCCATTCCAACCCCCATTTTCTCAGTCTTCTACACTGGGAAAGTCTGATAACTTTGCATAGCAGGTAACTAGAACACAGAAAGAACATCTCATCCAGTGTCCTGCCCTCCACTGGTGCTCACTGTGGACTAAAAATTTGAGGGGTGGATTTCTTTCTTGTTTGGTTGAGTATAGTTCTCGCTTCAGTGGAGTGTGGTGCCAAGGGAAGTGTTCCTTTCCTTTCGCCATATCCCTGGCAAGCAAGCTCTGGCAGAGGTCTGCTCAAGTCCCTGCTACAGGGCTGACAAGCTCAAGGATTTGCTTGTTTTTCAGAACTTTGTCCTTCTTTTCCTCACGTTCCATTCCTGTCTCTTATTTCTCAGAACCATGATGGGTCAACTCTCTGCAGCCTGCAGCCATAGCCACTTTGTTCGGCTTTTCCAAAAGCAACTTCTCCAGGTAATAGCCCCAGTAGGAGATTAACTTACCATGATCTGTAGTATTATAGAGGCAACCAAGTAATGACTGGCACTTTGGGATAGGGCAGACAGCCAGGCAGGTCCAGGGCTAAAGTTTGAACAAGAGTTCTTTTTCTCGGGTGGTGGTTGAAACTCGGTGGCCAGGGAGGAACAGGAGAGTCCTTTACGTGCCCTGGACCCCTTGGACCCCCTGCCTGTCTCAGTCTCTTCCCATCCTCTTGCCCTTGATTTGTGCTATGCTAGAAAGAGCACAGGCTCAGGAGTCAGACAGGCTAGTTTCACTTCCTGGCTCTGTTACTTTGTCATTGCGTGACCCTAGGCATATACATAACCTTGCAGTTTCAACTTGTTCACCTGTAAAAGGAGAATCTAATTCTTACCTTTAAAAACATACCTAAAGCACCTGACCCAGGGTTGGCATTCCGCCAGTGTTCATTACTTTCTCCTTATTTGTTCCATCCTTCTCTCTCACTGGTTTTTTGGTTCTTCTCCCTCTCCCACCCCAGATGTGTCAGAGCCCCTGTGGTCCTGGGGCCACTGTCTTGGGTGAAGCTCCCGATGTTTTAAGTGCGCTTGGAGCTGACAAGCTGGGGCGGTTGCGGCGCCTACAGGAGCGACTTGTGGCCCCTCAGAGCAGTGGTGGACCCTGCCCACCCCCCACCTTCCCAGGCTGTCAAGGCTTCTTCAGGGACTTCATCTTGAGTGCCAACAGGTAAAGGTCCCCTTTGTCTTGGGGGAGGGACTAGAGGCCAGGAAAGGTTTGTCTTCCCAGAAAGGCAGGCAGTTGTCCTGCCTCCTTTGCATGAAACATAACAGGAAGGGACTAAGTGGTCTCTGGGGTCTTCCAGCTCACACTTTCTTACACCATTTCACATCTCATTCTCTTCCCCACGTAGGTAATTTCATTCCTCCTTGGCCTCCCGTCTCTACACAGCAGATTCTTTCTATCTGGAGTACCTCTTCTCCCTTCTGCTTCTTCCTCCACTTCTTCCAGTACCATTTTTTTGTTTGTTTGTTTTTTGCCTCCCCTTTGCCCCCCAGCTTCCAGTTTAATCAGCATCTCATGGATAGTCTGAGCTTGAAGATACGGGAGCTCAATGACCTTGCCCTGCCTCAGCATGAGCCCAGTGATGAGGATGGGGAGTCAGATGTGGACTGGCAGGTTAGAAAACAAAACAAGGGAAATGATGGGGTTCTGATGTAGGAGGCAATGGGTATGTTAAAGAAAAACTCTGTAACAGATTTGGAATTGTTCTAGAAACCTTGTTCTTAGACCTTTTATTTCCCTTGAACCCCTGCAGGGTGAACGGAGGCAATTTGCTGTGGTGCTGCTCAGCCTGAGGCTTCTGGCTAAATTCTTGGGCTTTGTGGCTTTCCTGCCATACCGGGGGCCTGAACCACCTCCAACCCGTGAGCTTCAGGACTCCATTCTGGCCCTCAGGAGCCAGGTGAATGGGGGATCCCGGTAAGGAGGGACCTGGGAGCAACAGCAGGGCACTGAAGGTGGTTGGTTTCTTTGGCCGATCCGGAATGCAGGCAGGTTAGAGGGCATTCCCAGTCCCTCCTGGGGGCCTGCTACTGACTGGGCACTGGCCTCACCAGGTCCCTCCAGTCCTGGATGTGCAGGCCCTCCTGTGGCAGGGGCTGCGGGCCCGCCGGGCAGTGCTTACCGTGCCCTGGCTGGTAGAGTTCCTTTCCTTTGCTGACCACATTGTTCCCCTGCTGGAATATTACCGGAGCATCTTCACTCTCCTGCTACACCTACATCGGTGAGTAGAAACAGGAGCACGGGGTAAAGCTTGAGAAGAAGGCTATAAAGACGACCAGGACTGGAGGAGGGGAATGGGGAGTTGCCACTTGATGGGTGCAGAGTTTCTGTTTGAGGTGGTGAAAAAGTTTTGGTAATGGATGGTGGTGGTGGCACAACATTGTGAGTGTAATTAATATCACCGGATTGTAGACTTGAAAATGGTTAAAATGGGAAATTTTAGATGGTATCTATAAAACTTTTTAAAGGAGAATAAATAAGGAGGTACAGTCTGTACTTTATATATGGTCCAACCTTAGTCATAGCTGAACCTAAAGGAAAGCAGGATTCGGTCCACAAAGACAGTGGCAATTATTTGCACTTTCATTGGCCCTGTTTTTTCTATTTCCACTTTGGCCCAGCTGAGAAGGGAGTACAAATAGGAATGGGAAATGAGGAGATCCTGGGTCCCTTTTTGGTGAGGTTTTGAAAATTACCTTCTCATTGATAGCTTTCTTTTGCTCCATTCTCTTTCTTTCTGGGTACAAATTCAGTTCATATCTCCATTTATCTTTTAGGAGCTTGGTCTTGTCAAAGGAGAGAAAAGGGGAGATGTGTTTCCTGAACAAGCTGCTGCTGCTTGCTGTCCTGGGCTGGCTTTTCCAGGTTGGGAGAGTCAGGTTCCAGAATGAGGGTGGGGGCTACTGTGGAGATGGGGAGGGGCCAGTAGATGAAGGTTCAGAAGAGATGTGGGAATTAACCGTAGTTTCAGAGGAATGTTGCTTTTGAACCTGATGCCTAAACACTGGAACCCTGCAGATGGAAGGTGTGATGAGTTTCTGAGGAACTGACTGAAGCTTTGATTGCCCTTAATCTCTTGCCAGATTCCCACAGTCCCTGAGGACTTGTTCTTTCTGGAGGAAGGTCAGCTGAGTGCCTTAAACATGGACATGGTAGCCTCAGAGCATGGATTGGTAAGTGTTGGGGTCCAGCCAGAGCTATGGGGAGCCCTGGGAATAAAGGAGGTGGGCTGTCCCAGAAGGTCCAGCAGGGACAAGCCAAGAGATCATTGTAACTGACCGTTCCATTTCTGGGCACACTGGGAAGGATGGGAAGCCTGCCTGCCTTCACAGCTCTGGCCTGCTCTCACCCCCAGGATAGCATGCCTGTGGTGGACCAGCAGCTGCTCTACACCTGCTGCCCCTATATTGGTGAGTATCTGGTCTCCTTCTGGGGTTCCCCATCCTTATCCTGTCCCTTCCTGAGTACCCAAAAGGTACCACGTGGGCCTAACCAGCCTAATACATTGTTCTGTTCTTAGGCCCTCCCCAGGTGCCTAAGCCTCTTTACTCTACAAATGCTTAAAGTCCAAGATGCTTGTAGGCACAGGGGCTGGAATTAAGAACTTGGGCTTCCCTGATGCAGGAGAGCTCCGGAAACTGCTTGCTTCATGGGTATCAGGCAGCAGTGGGCGGAGTGGGGGTTTCGTGAGGAAAATCACCCCTACCACAACCACCGGCCTGGGAGCCCACCCTCCCCAGACGACCCAGGGGCTACAGGTAAAGGGCCGGGTAGAGGGAGGAAGCCGCATATGGGGACTAGAAAACTCTCCAGAGCTGAGGGACACCTTTGCTGCACTGCTCTTGCCTCTCCCCAGGCTCAGCTCGCCCAAGCCTTTTTCCACAACCAACCACCCTCCCTGCGCAGAACTGTGGAATTTGTGGCAGAAAGAATCGGCTCCAACTGTGTCAAACACATCAAGTAAGAGTGGGTCAAGGGAGTGGGGAGTGGAGGTGTTGAGGGTCCAAGTCTCATTCCCATACCGTCTTCCCCTTACCACCTTCCTGAGGAAGATCAGCTGGGCTGGGGGAGGGGGCACAGGGCTAAAATTGCTACCAGTCTTTGGAGGAAGCTCTGGCTAGATTCCTTCAGTTGGCAGCACCTTTCTGATTCAACCCTTCCAACCTCCTCCAAACCTTGCTGTCCCTGCTGCAGGGCCACGCTGGTGGCAGATCTGGTGCGGCAGGCAGAGTCACTTCTCCAGGAGCAGCTGGTGACACCAGGACAGGAAGGGGGAGATCCAGCCCAGCTGTTGGAGATCTTGTGTTCCCAGCTGTGCCCCCAAGGGGCTCAGGCACTGACCCAAGGGCGGGAGTAAGAAACGCCAACCTATGCATGGACCCTCTCGTCTCCCCTTCCTTGTTTCTCTCACCATTTTTACCCTTTCCCCCTTTTTCTTCCTGCATTTTCCCCCCCTATTCTGTGCACTCATATCTTTGGCTTCAGGATTTCTGGATTTTTTTGGATTTCACAGAGTCCAAAAGTTGAATTGGGAAGAGTCTGTAGTGCTGCCCAGTGGATAGTTGGGTTTCCCTTGCTCCCAACACGTGGGGTGGGGCCTGGGGGTTCCTCCCGAGGCTGGGCCCTCCCAGCGCAAGTGCTCGGTGTAGTCAGGGGCATTTACTTGTGTGAGCCGGGCTGAAATATCTGCACATCACTGACCTCTTCCTCCTCCATCTCCTTTCAGGTTCTGCCGAAAGAAGAGCCCTGACGCTGTGCGGGTGCTGCTTCCAGAGGAGACTCCAGCAGCCGTACGTAGGAAGCCCGCTGGTCCCTGGGGGCCTAGGTGGGAAAGGTGCACTGGGTGTGTGTCTGTGTGTCAGGCTGGTGCATGCCAGGTGGGTCCATCCCAGATAGCCAGAGCAGTTTGAGCGTTCTTCACTGGACCCAACTTTCCCCGGCCCCTGACTCTGCAGTCTTGCATCACAGGTTCTGAGCAGCGCAGAGAACATTGCTGTGGGGCTTGCAACAGAGAAAGCCTGTGCCTGGCTGTCAGCCAACATCACAGGTAAGGTCTAGGAAAGGGGAGTGGCCGAACCAAGTTTTTAACAAGTGGACTGGTAGGGAGTTGGAGGCAGTGTTGGGGAACGGGACTCAGAGCATGGGTTGGCACAGTGAGCCCACGAGGGGCTGCTCCAGTGATCCCTTTTCCATCCTTCTGACCAACAGCGCTGATTAGAAGAGAGGTGAAAGCGGCAGTGAGCCGCACGCTTCGAGCCCAGGGTCCTGAACCGGCTGCCCGGGGCGAGCGGAGGGGCTGCTCTCGAGCCTGTGAGCACCATGCTCCCCTCCCCTCGCACCTCATCTCCGAGATAAAAGTACACAGCTACCGTACTCCCTTTGGCTTCCCTACTCCCTTTCCCTGCTCTTTACCTGGTTTCCTTCCTTTCTCACATCAGTTCCAACACTTATGTATAGAACCTTTCTGTGTTGTCCTGCTAGTTCCTGTTCCAGTTGTTATGGAATGGGGTTAGGTAGGGCAGAATCGAGTTGAATGGCTTTCCTAATTGTCATTCTCTGACTTTTGGTACTTGAATCACCCAAAAGGGATAAAGGACAGAATGTGAACATTTTTAACAAAATGCATACTACACAGATGTCTAGTGGTGTAGTAGAAGAGTCTCTCAAGGGTGCAGTCACCCCATATTTGGATATGACTTCAGAAATATTTTATATGGGAGTTGATGCTTGTGTAGTTACAGGCAGTAAGAATAAAACTATGATTTCTTGTAACATGATTAAAAAACAATTAACAAAAATAAAGTAAAAAAAACATTTGACAGTCTAGAGCAGGGGTTGGCAAACAGGAGCCCATGGGCCAAATCCAGCTACCACTTGTTTTTGTAAATAAAGTTTTAGTGGAGCAGCCATGACTGGTCATTTGCATGCTGTCTGGGACTGCTTATTGTCACAGCAGAGTTGGAAAAAGGCTAAGAAGGAATGACTAAAATATGGAGATTAACAATATAGGAGGGAGAAGAAAAGGCTAAGTGGTCGTTTGATACTTGTCCTCAATATGCAGAGGATTTCTTTACTGAACCTCAGCTCCTGAGAAGATGCACAGAGAAGCATGAGGGATAGGAAACATTAAGACTGCCAAAGGTCTCCCTACATGCTTTAAGAATCAGATGCCCCCTGGAACTGGTTAGGGACAGCTTTGATCTAAGTCAAGTGATCTGTCTCAAGAGCTGTGTCAGCACACTAGTCCTCAGCTTACCCGCTCCAACTGTGCCCTCTTCATTGTCCACATGGTTGCTTCTCCCAGGTGTGCTGTCCCGCCAGGTGTACAGGTGCCATGGGGGTCCTATCTTTTCTGCCTCTTTATCCTGGCTGATCCCCTGCTCCAAGCCAAATTCTCTGTGGTTCCCTAGTCCCCAGTCTGGTCTGCAGTTTCACTCTGCTCGCTTTCCTGCTTTCTGCAGGATGTACTCTCTCTGGCTGCGGGGCCCCGGGATCCTGAGGAGGGAGTTTCCCCAGAGCACCTGGAACGACTCTTAGGCCAGTTGGGCCAGATGCTGCGGTGTCGCCAGGTGAGCTGTGGCATCCTGCCACACGAAGGATGCTTTTGTGTGTCCTTGTCTAGTGCCTAATAACCAGAACCCCATTGGCTGAGGGCTGCTGCTCTAAGGACGGTGGTAATGTCTAGGCTCTTTTTCCCCCACAGTTCCTGTGCCCACCTGCTGAGCAGCATCTGGCAAAGTGCTCTGTGGAGTTAGCTTCCCTCCTTGGTATGGTTCCTTCCTTTCAAATTATTCTCTTACCAGATCCCCCAAATCTCAGGGTTGGGTACAAGCAAGATTAGAAATATGGAACCCTCTTCTGCTCTTTTTCCTCCCAGGGGCCAGTAAGGTGACCCTGCCTCCATTTCTTAAAGCATAGCTTTTCTCTGTGCTCACAGTTGCAGACCAAATCCCGGTCCTCGGACCTCCTGCACAGCACAGGCTGGAAAAAGGGCAAGCTCGAAGGCTTCTCTACATGTTGCTTTCCCTGTGGAAGGAAGACTTTCAGGTGCCAGTTCCACTCCAGCTGCTGCTGAGCCCAAGAAATGTGGGGCTTCTGGCAGATACTCGGCCAAGGGAGGTAAGTCAGTCAGGTGGGTGGAAGGGGAGCCAGTCATGTTCTTATGCCCGCCCCCTTCATCTTAATTACTTTATGACCTTCTGCATCTTCTCTAATTCCACCTTTTCTGGCACCTGTGATCATCTTGCATTTCCTGCTAAGATGGACTCCCTTCATCTCTCTCAGGTCTCTTCCTCAGCAGCTCTGTCCTATAACAGATCTAAATCTGGATCAGTCACAGTCATGGTGCTGTTCTCCCAGCATCTGTGACATTCTCCTTGGTGTGTTGCAGTGGGACCTGCTGCTGTTCTTGCTCCGGGAGCTGATAGAGAGAGGTCTGATGGGACGGATGGCAATAGAGGCCTGCCTGGGCAGCCTCCATGAAGCTCAGCGGCCAGGGGTAAGGAGTCCTCATCTCCTTCTTACATGCAAATGGGTCATATATGGAAGCAAATGATGGAACCTGGCATTCTTAGGATAGTACCAGAGCAGAGTAGATTGTCGATTGTCTTCACAGCCATCCTGAAAGTGGCTGTTAGGGTTAGAGCCTAGAGCCTTTACATTTGAGTAGGACTGAGCCAGTGGAGAAAGGGCAGAGGGAAGGCAGGCCATTGGCTAGAAAGCAGCATGGCTTAATGAGCCTGCTCAGCTGGCACTTAATGCTTTTGTGATTTGGGGCAAAGTAGTTAATCTCACATCACAGGGTTTGTGTCATGATGATGACATAAAGCACTCAGTAGATGGTTAACTGTCAGCAGAGCCAAGAATACACTTTGTTCAGAATGGCATTGGACAGTTTCAAGTCCATTTCAGTGCAGAAACGGAAAAAATAACGTAACTAGGTTATCTATGTATGCATTTAGGATTGCTTTTCAGTAGAAAGGAGGAACCATCCAGAATTCTGTGTCTACCTTCTCTATCATCTCATTCATTCTCATTCCAGGATTTCTCTGAAGAATTAGCAACACTGTTCAACCTGTTCCTAGCTGAGTCCCACATGCCCCAACCCCAGCTAAGAGCATGTGAGCTGGTGCAGCCAAACCGGGGGACTGTGCTGGCCCAGAGCTAGGGCTGAGAAGAAGCCCTGCCATGGGTGTCTCACCAGAACTCTGGATCCCTGCCAAGAGCCCAGTGCCATCCCAAGTGCTCACTTCTGACTCTTGCCGGTGCCCTTTCCCTGAGGGTACATTAGGGAGTGGCTGAGTCTGTAATCTGCCTCCTTGCTCAGATGTGAAGGAAGTGTGTGGCTGCTTGGCATCCCACCAACACCTGCAGGCTTGCCAACAGTGTCCTAGAGGGAGGAGAGTTCACCGTCAGGATCATGGTGAAAACACCTCGTGACTTCAGTCCTGGAGCAGAGGAGTTGGTGTTATAACCTGGATATGAACTGAAATGCTATCCCAGCATCTCAGAGCTTCATGGTTTGGGGAAATCATGACAAAGGCAAATGACTTCCTGTTTAACTTATGAGGAAAATTACATAAATTTGGGAGTCTAGGTTTTCTTACCACCAGGAGCTGGACTGTCATCTCCTTAAAAGGCACAACAGATAAGATAGGACTCACCGGCCTGCAACCTGACTTTACCCCTGTACCTCCCCCAATCCAAGGAGCAAGCACAGGGTGGAACATCAGAGCTTTTTAAAATAAACTTTTCTTTACCAAAGGCTTGAAGTCCAGTTATTTTTGCAGGTGGGCTTTGTGCTGGGAGTCATCGTTGACAGGGTGGAATGCAAGCTGAGGTGTCTTACCCTAGCAGAGCCCACATTGCTAAGGTTTAGGATAATGTCCAAAGCCTCCCAGTCGTAGGCTACTTCCTGCTCGTTGGTGTGCTTGTTTTCTTGGGGGTATTTGATTTTGCCTTTGGGACAAGTTCTGGGCTAAAGTTGTTGAGACCATGTCTCTATAAATGAACCACTGATTTTGATTAAGAAAGCACTGCCACGATAATGTCATTTTCCTATTTTGGCAGTGTGTACAGAGTGTTACCCTGACTTGGGCAGGCCCTGTTGAGGAAAGTAGAAGACAGTGAACCCCCTGAAGTGACTTGCAATCTTTCTTGGGAAAGTGACTTGAATCTTTCTTGGGAAGAACAGTTCATACCGTCAAAGTGGTCTGTAACCCAAGGAAGGTTACTTGCAGTAAATACTATCCAAGGAAAGAAGGGAAGGAAAAATGGGACTGTTTCTCGATCACCACTTTGTGATTGTATTACTCCTGGGTGGGCTGCTGCCTCTGTGCCTTTCCCTCCCCCTCCAGCCTTATCCATGTCACTCAACTAGTTTCTGCATCTGAACCCTATTTTCTAATCTCTTCATTTTCCTTTAAATCCAATTTATACTACAGGAAGTTCTGAATGCCTGGGAAACAAAAGTTTTAAATATTTTATCATTTCCCTCCTGTGTACAGAACAAGGTGTGCAATAAACCACTGCCCAAGAAAGCTGTTAAGAGCAGATGGTAAGAAGCAGCCTGATGGCACAGCTGAGGTGTGAAGATGGGACAGGTAAGCCAAGTGGAGAGGACAGTCTTTAGCCACAAGGATGCTGGAGTCAAAGGGATAGGCCATAACCCAGGCCAAAGCCCACTGATTTTAAAGCCAAATTCTTGGGAATACGAATGGCCATTTAGCACAGTCCAAATTCAGGACCTTTCTTCTAAGCAGTAAGATAACAGGGATGAGGGAGACTGGCAGCTACTGCCCTAATACTCCCCCCTAAGAAGAAATCAACTAGAAACCTAATTAGATTCCTTTATAATCTAATCTGTCTGCTCTCTACTAATTGTTTAAACCACTGGTTTTCTAGTGTAGTCCCAACAGCCCCATCACGTGGGAACTTATTAGAATGGTAAGTTACTGAATCAGAAACTCAGAGAGGGGCCCAGCAATATGGGTTGCAATAAGTCCTTCAGGTGATTCTGATGCACACTTCAGTTAAGAGAACCACTGAGCCAAAGCAAAATCCAACTTCATTATCATCATCAAGAGCTGGATCCCTGGGTTATCTTTCACACTTCTGCACTGTTCTACAAGATCAACTTCAGTTAATAGTCTTTAGATTGCTGACTCAACTATCAGATCTGATGTGATACCCAAAGATTCCCATACCTGGTTCTGACTCAGAAGCTCCAGAGGTACATACCAGCCATCTTACTTTAAAAGCGCTCCCTTTCAGGGTCTTGTGGCTGCTGACAGGTGTGGCAGATAACTGTTAGGGAACCCTCCCTCATGTTCATATTTGCGCTGCAGCTGGCTACACTGGGCGATTACCCTGGTAGCTTGAAACTGGGACATATAAGTAGGTATTGCCATCATGATTTCCCAGCTAAATTCAACTGCGCTCAAATATATACTTAGGCTATTCTGGGGTAGTCTCCACTAAAGAAAAGTTCAGAACTTTTTGCTCAGTAGGTCTTAGAGATTTATATGAAAAGGGTTGGGGGGAGTACAATAAATAGTGTCAAATATATCAAATGTTAACAAAAAAAGTAAAAGTTTACAAGGAATTTTTTAAAATCTTCAATCAATAATACATGAATTAATCTGAGGTCACAGGATTTTTTTAAAAAACAAACCCTACAAACACTTTTAGAAAAATAAATCTTTGTTGCACTATATAGTTTACCTTTTACCACATCGTCTCAATCCTAATATAGTTACCCTGGTCCATCAAAGGCTTTTGGCACCAGAACTGAAAATGGGAATCTCTCCCACTCCCTTCAACTTCCAGGTGACCGTATCGAATATTCAGAGCTCAAATTCAGCCAGGCTGAGGTACAAGTAAGCAGCCTATTCTCCATCCCATCTTAAAATAGGTGGGGCTAGGGCTCAGCCTGGAATGCTCAAGAGACCACTGAAGGCTGAGACCAAGACTGATTGAGGTGAAGTAGAGTATGGAACTGAGCTTCCTCCTAAAAAACCACTTGACTAGGAGATCCACTTATCCTCTCTCCCACCTTCAAATGATACTTTATATCTTTAAAAATTCCTCCTGTACTATTAGCAGCTAGCATCTGGCTGCTACCCCCAGTCCTCTTCAAAGAGGTAGGCCCCCACCCTGACCCCAAAGCTGTCCCATCTACTTCTCAGAGTGGCTACAGTGCTGTCGGGCAGGCCCTTCCCATTTACTGAGCTCTAGAGAGATGGCTCCATAACAGCACTGTTCACCTCTCCTGACTATGATACCAAGATCCAAATGTCCTCTCCTATGAGGGAAAGGAAGGGGGAGAACAAAGTAAAAATTAATAAAACATTTTGAAAAACTTCAAGAGGGAGAAAAGATTTTGAATCACTTTTCTGGTTTGCACAGCTGTTTTTTTTCCAAGTCTTTTTCTGTTTGGGTATTGCCAACATTCCATCCCACAGTGGAGCTGAACGCTGGAGCCAGGTTCAGAGCAGAGTCTCAGCCAGGGGCTACTTGCTTCCCTACCAGCCCAAGGGCTGTCTGAACTAAGGAAGCACCTTGCCAGAGTACTGCAGTCTCCCAGCTCTGCAGGATATGCCCAATCCTGGTCCTTGAGCAGCTGTCTGCTGTGAGGCGGGAATTCAAAGTCAGAAATTCAAAAGGTGAACTGAGCTTCCTTCCCCTGAAAGGCCAGGTGCCAGCTGTGACCAAGGGTTGATTGGGCTTTGCTGGCAATGCTAAGGCTGTGTTGTCTGCCCAGCAGGTTACAGCAGATTGCCTTGGCTCTTCTTGCATCAGGGTATAGATAGTGACAAGAAGCTGCCACAGCTTCTCTCTGGAGGATCCTGGGCCTGCACCTCAGCAGTGCTGTCTTGACAGTGAGATGCTAACTACCAAGGAAGGAAGCCAGTCTGGCTATAACCAATGGCTGCTGTTTGATAAAGGAGTTCAAGAGCTGAGGAGGGAAACCTGGAGCACCAAGTTCTACCTGAAATAAAGCAGAGAGGAAAGCATTAAAACTGAACAAACCTGAGAACACGTCAGGTCAGGGAATGCTGCAGCCACAAGTAGCCACTGCAAGCTGTCCTGATAAGTGAAGCTCCTCAGACTGTCTGATGTTTTCCCACTTACAGGCCCCTGGGCTCTGCTCTTCATTTCTAAGCATCAGCTTTCATGGGGACCTTCCATTGACAGAGGTCAAGTCAGGGGACTGGGAGTGGGAGCCAAACAAAATGAGCCATTCTCTGCTGTGCTAAGGCTGCTGCCTTAACCTTGCAATGGCCCATCCATCTCCTAAGGACACGAGAAACAGCCATAGGATGTCAGTTACTGGGCTGTTAGCAGCAGCCTCAGAAAAGGTTCCTCTTGGATTCCTCACTGACTCCCCTGACTACTGACCCAAGAAGCCCTTGAGTCTCCAGCTCTCAAAGGACTTTCCCTTAGCCAAAGTTCCTGGTCACTGAGGGATGTTAAGCAGCTGGACAGAAAAACCTTATCAGGTTGTTGGGTCAAATTGAGGCCACTGCGAGGCTGACTGCGGGGGGTGTATTACCTGGGACAAGTAGATGACTCTGGTGATCTCCTGCCCTTTCAGGGTGAGTGGCTGCAGGATCCAGGCACTGGGCAGGATCTCTCCACGTACCATTTCTCTGCTAGGTCTTGGCATGGAGGTGTCATACACAGACTGAGCTGCCATGATGGACAGGTGCCCCTGAGGACAGAAAGACAAGTGAGTTATGCCTATGTGATTTGAATGAAACCTGGACAGGCTCAAATGCAGTGTCCTGGAAGGCAATGTTGGGCCAGCCTTTAAGTCACTCCCACCCCAGTCCCATACTACCCTTCCCTCCAGGGAACCTGACTCCCATAGAGATTGCTTCTCACGACATCCCAGCCCACGTTCTTCCCACAAGATCTTTACCACTAGCAGGGCAGGTACCTCTTTAGCTTCCACGCAGACACAACAGAAATCCCGCGGCTGCGTCAGTGCACACAGGGTGGTGTCACACACCAAATACACTGCAGGGTCAGGGTTGAGGGGTCAGGAGGCACAGATAGACATGGATCCTAGCCCTTCCCTGCCCAGGAGCCCTGCTACCACCCCATCTTTCTGTGGCCTGACACCAGTTACTAAACTTGAGTAATCTAGGGACAGAATGAGCACCTGGCCTCCAAAGAGGGCTCCTCCAACCCTGCTCCCTCTGTTCCCTGGCCAGGACCACAGGACATGCCAGGGACCAGGCCCCACAGAAGCCCTCCTGGGGCTCACCCAGGTTGATGCTGTTGGTCACCCGGTGATACAGCCTTGCCATCTGGATGGGCTTGTGATACAGGGGCCACAAGGTGGGGTCACTCACAGCTGCCCACACCTGAGACAGCGGCTGGCACACCACACCTGCCCCCAAGAAGCCATGCCGAGTAGAAGAAAACACCTTGTAGTAAAGTTGTACCTCCTGCTCCTCACCCTGATATCTGGGAGAAAACAACAAGGATGGAGAAGAGGAGGAGGTAAAAGATAGGCTCCAGGGGTCACAAGGAGGAGCTCAGGGTGAGGGTGTCAAGGAAAGCTGGGGTAGAGAATGAAAAGGAAAAGAGAAGCCAAGCAGAACAAGGGTTAGGACCAAGACATTGTGCAAAGATACTTACTTCCAGCCAGCTGCTGCCTGGTGGCTGAAGAGGTTGTGCAGATTATTTGAACAAGCAGCCATTACCTGGGAACACAGTAGCCACACCCGAATCAGAGGGTACAGCATGAACCAGGCCCCCAGGTTAGTCAATCCAGCCGGTCTTTACTGAATTCCCCTTTTCTCAAGGTGGAGAGCCGCTGAAGAAACCACATCAGACTTGGTCGCCCTAATCCTCCCTTTTCCTCCTCTTCCTTCCTTCCTACCATCCACTCCTACCTAGCAGGGGTCTGATTAAAGAAAAGGTGAGAAAGAGGGGGACTGGTTACTCACATCAGCCATAGAGATGTCCACGATGTGCTTGGCCAAATCCTGGTAGGAGGAGGAGAAGCAGGGCCCCAAGCCAGACAGGTTGGATGGAGAACAGCAGCAACTGCGCAGGGAGGCTCTGTGGCCTACAAGAAATAGGTGGGGGGCTCTGAGATGACCCTGAACATCAGGGCCTCAGAAAAGCAAGTGCCTTCCATTAAGGACAGTGACTTGGGAGGCTGACACCCTCAGACTAGTAGTGACTACGTAGGATCTAGCATTAGCCCTCAAAGTCTCCAAAACAGGTAGATGGCTAATGGCCGACCCACCACTCACCATAGGCTGAGCTCTTCCAAGTGGACCTGGCCAGATACAGGTGCTTGTTCCTCACTGCAGTACAGCCCCGCCCAGCCCCTATCCAGGGCTCCCTGGGACCAGATGAGTTCATGTTCCCCTGCAGAAAACAGTTATGTTCAGGACTGGAGCACAGGAAGGAAGATGGAGAAAGCAGAGCACCAGAAAGCAAACACAGAATCATCTCTGCCTCTTAACTGTATCTAATAGTTTCCAACATAAAGGCGCAATTGGAAAGATCTTCTCTATTTGCATTATAGGAGGCTGGGTGCCTGCAAGAGGTGAACATCAACCAAAATCAGTCCCTGGACAATTTCTTCTTACCCTCCATGCCTCAGGCCCAAAAGTTACTTTTAGGACAGTTCCTACAGGGATCAAAATAAAATAGGGCTTAAAAGCACTGGGTACTCTGCCTGCCTACCAACCCAGGGAGGAGGAGGCCCTCTGCAACACTGCAGCCATGGGAACGAGGCCATGGTTGGAACTGGGTTTCGTGTAGGTAGCAGACAGAGCCCAGATAGGAGGGGGGATGGGGAAGAAAGCTTAACCTTTGGCCTCTGCCCTAGGTACAACAGTTAATTTGGGCCCAAATGGGCGAAATCCTGTATCTGCAACATAACACCCACTGTCACCTCAGCCAGTTACTTCATGACATGACTCTTGGCCTCTGCTGAATATAACAGGTACCCATCCTACCTCTGCCATCTGTTCTTAACCTGTGGATACTTTAAGGCAACAAAAGGTGAACCAAGACAGTTCTGTTTCCATCCTTTTCCTTCTCTTCTGTTGCAAGAGAGGAGTGGTCTCTCCTACTTTAGGCAGGTCCTTCCCCCTGAGGCTTAGATCTTGTGCCACCTTCTCAGGAAACTTTCACAATTGATCATCTCTTTTTCACTTGTGTTTTCCACCTCTCCCTCTTCACTGGATTTCTTCTATTAGTATTTAACATGCAAAAATTTCTCCCAGCTTTTAAAACCTCCCTTGATGCCACTTCCCTCCACTATAATCTTTTTGCTCTCTTGCCGTTTAGAGTTAAACTTCTTAAAATGATTGTCCCTGTTTACTGTCCATAACCCACGTCTCACTTCTGAGCCCACTCGAATCTAACACTGGCCTCAGGAGCCCACCTAACCACAGTCACCCCTGAAGTGTGTGGCTGGGTCTGGTGAGCGCTCCCAGCCCTCACAGTACAGACTTCTCACAGCAGGCTCAGGCCTGGCTGGACTCTCCCTGTACTTGAGACACTCTTCCTGCTCCTGCTCCCATTGCCTTGGTGACCCTCCTAGCATCCTTTGCTGGCTAATCTTCCTCCATCATAAATTGACATTTTGGAATTCTTGCCAAGAATGAAGCCTAGACCCATGTTTCTCACTCTATAATATACTCCGAGGTGATCTGGCTCATCAGTTCATATTGCTACACTGATGACATTCAAAAATGAATCCCCATGGATTAAACAACAAATACCACTGAGATAACTGGGTAGCCGTCTTTTAAAAAAGTCAGAGACCCACCTCCTACATCATGGCAAAACTGATATTTCACAGAACAAAGCTATGGGGGGGTGGGGGGGTGGGGGAGGAAGGGAAGCATAATATTAATACAATAAAATATAAGTTTGGAAAAAAAAATTCATACTGAGAAAATGCCTTTCTAAACTGGGCACAAAATCGGGAAGCCATAAAAGAAAAAGATAGCTAAAAACTAGAAAACATAAAATTTTAAATTTCCATATAGAAGTATCATAAAATAAAAAAACAAATTAGGAAAAGACACTGTCATCTCAAATTACAAAAAAGGGATAGTTTTCTTAATATAAAGAGGTTCTTCAAATCAAAATCAAAAGAACCAATGACCCAAAGGGGAAATGAGCATAGCATAAAGTCAGAACAAAAGACAAAGGGCTCTTAAATGTCTGAAAATCTCAGACACAAAAAGAAAACTGCAAATATTAAAACTCAGATGAAATGGTATTTTCCACCTAAGAGATGGACAAAGATTAAAGGGGGAAAAAAACAAACCTTTTTTTTTGTTAACACTGTTAAGAAGAGGTTAGGTAAACACTCTTATATGATATTATTTAAGAATGTAAATTGTTTAATTTGACAGTATTTACCACAATTAAAATTATACAGTGAACTTCTGGGAAGATGGACTAGTAAGACATGGGAATCTCTTCTCTTCCAGAAAAATAGCTAGAGGTCAGGCTGAAACAGCCCCAAAAAGGATCTTCTAGGGTTTAGGACAGCAAGCGAAGGCTGGACACTGCCCAGAGGAGAGAGAGACAAAGGAGTGAAATCGCTCCAACAGAACCGTGAGTTGAAACCAGTGGCTGCTTCTGCTGGCACCATGCCCTCCCACTAAAGACACTTTAGAATTCTCCAGCCTCTGGGCCTGCCAATACAGATAAAGGGGGCTCCAGGTATCTACCACCCCAGGAAAGGGGAGAGAGGGGAACACAGCCTAAGGCCAATTCAGCTTCCGACCCACAAATTTGGTCCCACGAGCCCTTCCAAGCCAGGTGAGACCACACAGTGGTTTGCCCTGGGAGCCTGGTAAAGGACTGGAGAAATCCAACCCTCTCAAACTCCCTCTCTTCTAGCTGGGACTAATTGTTGAGGAGGCCCCAGGAAAAGGGAGAGAGAGGGACACAGCCTAAGGCTGACTCAGGTTTTGACTCACAAATTTGGTCTGCTGTGTCCCAAGAGCACTTCCAGGCTGGGTGGGGCTGTGCCATTGTTTGCCTTGGAGCCTGCAAGGGGCTAAAGATATACATACGACCCTCCCAATCTCCTTCTCTACTAACAGGGACTGATTGTTGAGGACTCAGAGGGGAGTGGAAATATTTCCTAGCTGAGAAAAGGGAGGGGGCTGCCAGAGAAGGCTGGAGAACTGTCTCAGAGAAAGTTTGAATTGCAAGGCTCCTAGCCTCCAGAAAGGAAGCTCTACCACATTAATCTGGTCTGTGTTGCAACAAATACACTCCAACCAGGCATTGAAATGAGAGCTGCCAAAGAGCGCCATCACCTGGCAGATAAAGGAAGTGCACGCAAGAAAATTAAAAATAAGTAGAAGAGGCTTTTTCCGGCCTCTATACCCTCCCTGCCCAAGGCCCTAGGAAGCGACTCTACAACCAATTACTGGGTCCAGTGCCCAGTTTTCAGCAACCAGAAGGAAAATCCTAACAATTCCGGTCAAGCCAAAAATCAAAGAGCAGTGGTAACTCACAGCCTCCTGCCACTAAATCCCTACAAAGAGAAAGAAATTGAGCATCTGCATAAAGTGCTTCCTAATCAGATGCCTAAACACCAGCAAAAAATTACAAGCCATACTAAGAAAATAGAAGACATGGCCCAAGAAAAGGAATACATCAAAGTCCCAGAAGAGATGTAGAATTTGAGAGAACTAATCAGCGAGAAGAGCACAAATTTCCAAAAACAAATTAATGAGTTGAAAAGACAACAAAGTGAAGCGATAAATGACATCATGAAGACACTGAGCAAATGCAAAGAATTTGAAATACTGAACAGAAAAGTAACAGAGCTCATAGGAATGAAAGACACAATAGGTGAAATCAAAAACACATTTGAGGCATACAACAGCAGACTCGAAATGATAGAAGAAAGAATAAGTGATACTGAAGACAGAACAGCTAAAATTGAAGAAAAGAAGAGAGAGAGAAAAGAATGGCAAAAAATGAGCAGGGGCTCAGAGAGTTCAATAACAACACAAAACACAACAACATACATGTCATGGATGCGAATATTCTCGCTGTCCTGATTCTGTGATAATCAGGATAGGCTAAACATTCGCTATATTAGAAACCATGCATGTGTCCCCAGACCTAGTTTGTCTCCCTAGGTCTAGTTTTTGAATGCTGGTGATAAATTAAACCTGATTTATTATATGACCATCCTGTACGGGAAAACACTGTAACTTTGGGTATCTTTGGTCAACCTTAAGAGATATAGCAGGGGGACGGATGTGGCTCAAATGGTTGGGTGTCCGTCTCCCATATGGAGGGACCTGGGTCCGATCCCCGGGACCTCCCGGTAAAAATTAAAAAAAGAAAAATATAGAAGGCACGTGGGCCACTAGGCCCCATGCGCGGGTGAACCCCCCAGGCCCCGCACGCAGGTGTGCCACCAGGTCGCGCAAGCGGATGAGCCCCCCAGGCCCCTTGCGCAGGTAAGCCGTTAGGCCCTGCGAGCCACACAGCAAGACGATGACATAACAGGAGTGACACAAGGGAGAGTCAAGAAGAGACACGCTGAAAAACCAGGAACTAAGGTGGCGCAGGCAGTAGGATGCTTCTCCCACATGGGAGTTTCCGAGGATTGAATCCCAGTGAAGACAGGAGGAGAAGGATGAGAAGAGAGGGCAGGAAATGGACACAAAGAGTTGCCCAGCGAATGGACACAAAAACAGCAAAAATGGGGGCGGGGGTTAAAATGGATAAAAGTAAATAAGCAGATAAATAAATCCTTAAAAAAATGTATAGGGGAGTAAGATACAGACTATAGTTAGTAGTAATACTTTGACAATGTCATAATTTGTTAACAGATGTTTCACAGCAATGCAAAGTGTTTGTGGTGGGGTGATGTGTGGGAGCCCTATATGATGTTATGTGTGTTTGTTTTGTGGGTTCACAGTGTTTGCTGAACACTTGTGGTTTGTGTATGTTCATGTATGAATGATATACTTCAATAAATTGTTTAAAAAAAAAACAAAAAAAA
>JAQZBX010047471.1:0-12773 GCA_029593785.1 Cabassous unicinctus
GAGTATTTTATGAATGATTTTTATGTAAGCCTACAATTTCTTTAATAAAGAAATAAAAAGGAAAAAAAGAAAGGAGAGCAGAAGGGAACAGAGGGAAGGAGGAAAGAAGAGAGAGACAGACGGAGCCCTGAGTTCTGAAAGACAAAGACAGAAGAAAGAGAAAGAGCAAGAGATGATGGAAGTTTGACCTGGGGCTGGCAGTGCAGCCATGTGTTCAGATGTTCCTTAAATTCCTGCTGATCATACATTGTACCCAGATTCCTTCAGGGCCCAAGTCTCTCTATCCCAACCAACATCTCATCTTGCCTATCATAATGGTGAAGCCAAAATAAATGTTAAAGTCACTGATCATATAGGAAGAGTAAGTGGTCCCAGGATGGGCTGTTGATCCCAGAGACTGATCTCAGAATGCTATACCTCCTTCTATAGGGAGATAGGAGGAGTTGTTGCTGGCTGTAGGAAGAGTTCTGAGCATAGGTACACAGAGTGAAGCAGGAATGGTGATGAGGTACATGGAGTTGTTGTCTTGTGATGCTAGGCACAGAGGTCTACATTTGAGTTTTTTGTCTGGACCTCCTGCCCTGAGTCCAGGTAGGAGATAGATGAAATGGCACTTGGAGGTTAAAGCATGTTTTGAATATAACCTCCTAAATTAGAAGTCCTCGATTTTGAGGGATAATGGGAAAGAGGAGGCAAGAGGAAGCTAGAACTGGTCATGACTGGAGACACTAATGGAAAAGTAAATCAGGAAGAAGGGAGAATATCAAATCAAAGATATTGATATCTTTCTGAGAGCTCCATTGTAGTCTGGGATCAAATTGATATTCCTAGGGCCTGGTGCCTTGATTGTGACATAAACATAGGCCTCTGAGGGAATGTCACAGTTTTGGTGATTGAGGGGAGGGGAAGTCCATCTAGGTTGAAGTGGGACCACTCTTAGAAGATAGACATTCATAAGAAATATCAAACATCTGGGAAATGAGGTTGGAAAAACCAAAATAGGGGCTTAGGGTCTCAACAAGATGAATTAGGGTCCAGAGAACCAGATTATTGGAAAGAAAACAGAGGCAAATTGTCATCTGATGAGAATAAATGAGGGACAAGTTCTAGATTCTAGCAAGATATATGCCCGATGACACCTTGACTATAAAGAATTAGGATTCCTGAAGGGATAGCCTTGCTTTATCTAGTTAAGAATGAAGGCAACTTATTGTAAATTTTTGGAAATAAATAGAATTGGTGAAAGCACATCATAGTGTTTATAAGTAGCAGAGCTATTATATGGGTTTGACAGTGGTAGAAAGGGAAAGTCTAAGGCCATGTATATTACTAGAAGGAAAGCTAAAAAATGTAACATGGGACTATATGACATAGTGAATCCTCATGTGAAATATGTATATGGGTGATATTTCATATATAAGACTGTTTTTACAAAATATAAATACAAATAAATTAGAGAGATGGAAACAGAATAGTAGCTATGTATGGCAGGGAAAGCATAGAGAGATTGAGAGGTGATGAGTTTTTGTCTGTTTGTCTGGTTTTTTTTTGTTTGTTTGTTTGTTTTATTATTGTTGGAATAATGAAAATGTTCTAAAAATTATTATCAGCCAATGTGGCTCAGTGGTTGAGTGCTGACTTCCCACATACAAGGTCCTGGGTTCAATCCCAGGCCCTGGTACCTCAAAAAATAAGTAAATAAATAAAAATGATTGAAGTGATGAATGCACAACTATGTGATTATACCAAATACCAATACCATTGATTGTACACTCTAGATGTGTTTATGCTTTATTAATATGTATCAATAAAATTGGTTTGTTAAAAAAATTATCATTGTTTGCTGTGGCATGATTGCATATGTAAAGAACCAGAAAAAATCAACAGATATAATGTTAGGGTTAAATTTTTTAAAAAAATAAACTTTATTTGGAACAACAACAAAAAACAATCAAGGCACCCAAAAACCTAGATTAGAATTGGCAAATGCATAGCAAACATCGCATGGCTTACTCATTTTCTACCTGTGGCAGACATCATTAATCAATCATGGCATGATTTCCTGTTGAACCTATAAAAGGTTTCACAGTTCTTACCCAATAGAGCACTTTGGGAAGCCTCAACCAGTCAATTATACTTAGCATAAAAGATTAAATCATTTGAGACCCCAAGGATATACAATTCTTCCCTGTGGATGTGACCTACAAGGGTCTCCACGAGCTGCCCAGGATAAAAGAAACAGGAGATCATCATGGAGTACAACTCCATTGGAGCTCTCCTTGGTGCTGAAAATTGGTCTGCATTCCCTACAGGTTCCTAGACCTAACCACTTCACACCCTGCCACCATTGTTCACATGGACCAGATTGCCCATAGCTGCCAGAGATGCACCTAGTAAAGAAACAGAACCCAGACTCTTCTAAGGGATGAAAAAAGAACAGTTTTGTATAATTCTGAATGGAAAGTATAGGATTATTTATAAGGTAGGATCCAACAAGACCAAAACCCAGGTGTGACAGTTTGAATTTGGTGAATCCCTGAAAAAGATTATGTTCTTGAGCTAATCCATTCCTGTGGTGTGGGATGCTTTTGATTGGACTACATCAGAGAGGCGTGACTCAGGTTGGGTCTCCACCCTGTTACTAGAGCTTTAAATAAATGGGGACACAGAAAGAGGAAGAGAGACAGAGAAAGGAAGCCGCCTTTTTTTACTGTGCCATGAGAGATGACTCAAGGATCTCTAGCAGCCAAATCTTAAGCATGAAGCCCCCGGGAGTCTGGGCCCACGTAGCAGCTCAAGAGATGAGCCATATGCCTGATAGCCCACAGCTGAACTCAGGAAAAAAGTGGAGCAGCTGAGACTGAGAGAGGAGGCCCAGAAAGAGACAAGCCCTATGCCTGGTTGCCCACAGCTGAGCTCTGGGAGAAGGTAGATTCTGGAGGGGAAAGCAGGGACCTTGGCAGAGATTGGCTGCCATCTTTGCCACATGGCAGGATACCACAATCACCAGTAGCTGATGTTACTGAGAAAGCATCTCTGATGGTGCTTTGATTTGGACATTACACAGCCTCAGAACTATCGGCTTTTACCCTAAATAAAATCCCCATTATAAAAACCAACTATTTCTGGTACTTTGCATCAGTAGCTCTACGGCAAACTAAAACACCAGGTAATTGTGGGAGTCGGTATCAGAGATGCTGTGGGTGAACATGAGAGCACCCTGCTAATCATGAGTGAAGTTGGGGGTTAAATCCAAGGTTATTAACCTAAAGCACACTTATGACAGAGTGAGGATGAGGCACATCTGACAGATAGGAAATAAGAACCAAACTCAGGCAATGGAAAAGGCAAATGAGGAAGAACCATGCGGACATTGATTACAATCTAGAGGAAAGACTCTTGCTGGGTCATAGAAACTTATTTTTTCATAGATACTTTTTAACAACACACTTTGTTTTATTTTAAAAATGATATATAACCATTGCAAGAAAACTGGGAAACAAAAATAGAAATAAAGGGGAAGTATTGGCCATAATCCCACCACTCAGAGACATCCATTGCTACCATTTTGGTATATTTCTTTTTAGCATTTTTTCCTTGAATATTGGCATAACTGAGATGATACTTTTACATCCTGATTTGTCACTTAACTTTATATTATTATTAGCACTTTCTCATGTTAAAAATTCTCTATAAAAATCATTTGTACTGCCTGAATCATGAAACACTGGGCATGGATGTACCATAATCTGTTAATCATTCCCTTATTGTTGTGCATTTTTAGATTTTTCTTATTTATTTTCATTTAAAAACACAGCAATGGGTATATATTTGAATATATTCATTCAACAGTTCTGATTATTTTCTTAAACTCCAAGAAGTAAAATCATGGAGTCAAAGAATTTGAACTTTTTAAGCTCATGATACATATTGTCAAATTGCCTTTGAGAAATATTATAACAATTTACCCTCTCTCCAACAGTGTATTAGAGAGCCTGAATTATCACTTCTTTGCCAATGACATAGGTAGGGTATAGGCTAAGCTGCTATAACAAAGAGATCAGAAAATGCAGTCACTCAAACAAGGTGGACATTTATTTCTTTTTGACATAACAATATAGGGGTAGGAAACACCAGGCTGGAGAGGCAGTTCTCCTCCCTGAGAAGACCCAGGGACAATGGTTCCTTACCGCCTCTTCTGCCATCCCCTAGGGGATTATCTCCAACTCTAATCAAAGCCCTCATTTGAGTTCATCCTGCAAGAAAGGAGAGAGGCAGTAGAGAGCAAGCAATTTTGTGTTGGGCAAGTTGGATATTGTGAGTATTGTGCTAGATATTCGCCCCTCCAGATCCTCTCTCCATCTTCTCTGCTCTGTGCCTTGGGAGGCTGACCTCGATGAATTTTCTTGCCTTCTCTCTTCCAGTTAGTTCAGCCAATGGGTGACACCAGCAAGAGACTGGAGGGTGGAAGAAAGAGATCCGGGTGTCTATTTCCTCGGTTCCCTCCCTCCAGGTCCCCACAGGTTGCCTTTGTCCCTTTTCTAAGACCTAAGCTCTGCCTCACAGTTCACTCCATGTAGTTCTTTCTCTGGGTTTGTTTTGCTCTTCTCTTGCCTTTCTGACCTAGGGAGAATAACAGATCCCTGATGCTAGCCTGAAGGTACTGTGACATCCCTTACTGCTCTTCATAAACACTGCCCATACCTTTGCATGCAGTCCCTTTATTTACATCTCCTCAATTTACCCAATTTAAGGGTGTCATCAGTTTTCTGTTGGGACCCTGACTAGTACAACAAGTGAAGCTAAAATTAAAAATTAAACATATCACTTCTGGCACATTCCATTGGTGAAAATTTTGTCGTTTGGCCGTACTTAGCTACAAAGGAGCCAGAGAAGTGTAGTCTCTAGCTGGATACCAATGTGCCCACCTGAAACTCTATTACTATGGAAAGGGAAAGGACTGTGTTTGAGGGAATAAATTGCAGTATGTCACACCATGCTTGGCACTAACATTTAAAAATCTTTGTCACTGCAAATATTCTTGCTGTCTTGATTTTGTGATAATCAGGGTAGGCTAAACATTCGCTATATAAGAAACCATGAGTTTTTCTCCCTAGGTCTGGCTTTTAGAATGCTGGTGATAAACTAAGCCTGATTTATTATATGACCATCCTGTATGGGAAATGACTGTAACTCTAGGTATCTTTGGTCAACCTTAAGAGATATAGCAGGGGGACAGATGTGGCTCAAATGGTTGGGCGTCCGTCTCTCATATGGAGGGACCTGGGTTCGATCACCAGGACCTCCTGGTAAAAAGAAAAAAAAAGAAAAATATAGAAGGCACACGGGCACCCGTGTGCAGGTGTGCCACCAGGCCCTGCGAGCAGATGTGCCATCAGGCCCCACGAGCCACACAGCAAGATGATGACACAACAGGAGAGTGACACAAGGGAGAACCAAGATGAGACGTGCCTAAAAACCCAAAACTAAGGTGGCGCAGGCTTTAGGATGCTTCTCTCCCACATCGGAGGTTCCGAGGCTCGAATCCCAGTGAAGGCAGGAGGAGAAGGATGAGAAGAGAGGGCAGGAAACAGACACAGAGAGTTGCCCAGCGAATGGACACAAAAACAGCAGAAACAGGGGGCAGGGGCGGGTAAAAATGGATAAAAGTAAATAAATAAGTGAACCCTTAAAAAAAAAGTGTAGAGGAGTAAGATACAGACTATAGTTAGTAGTAATACTTTGACGATTCTCTTTCATAATTTGTTAACAAATGTTTCACAATAATGCAAAGTATTTGTGGTGGGGTGATGTGTGGGAGCCCTGTATGATGTTATGCATGTTTGTTTTGTAAGTTCACAATGTTTACTGAACACTTATTGTTTATGTATGTCCATGTATGAATGATATCCTTCAATAAATTGTTTAAAAAAGATCTTTGTCAGTTTGATGACAAAAGATAGTATTTTATCATTTTTTAATTTTTCACTTTTTTTCCTCACTAGAAAGGATTACATCTTTTCATTTTTTAATACGTCATTTGTATTTATTTTACTGTGATTTGTTTTTCAGGATTTGAGTCCATTTTTCCATTCATCTTTTAGAGTTTTTTTATTTATCACATGATCTAAGTTTAAAGATAACTCTTTCCTGTCAAAGGAACTTTTAAAAAATCCTAGTTCAACATTGAAATGAAGAAAGTAAATGTAAAAATCATTAAAAAAATAAAAAAACGACAAATTCCACTAAGACTCAGTAAGAAGAGAACTTTTCTTTGGCCATGAACTTTTGGTGGACTCACAGGCACGTTGGTTCAGTCCCTTTCCTCTAATTCAAGGTTTTCATGTAGCAATTTGATGTGCCACCACCTGGGAGCAGTCAAATTAAACATCCTGCTACATTCTTAAATAAATGACAGGTGCTCTGTTCCCGGAGGGTAGATGTGGGCACCTAATTTGTAGCCTGTTTTCCAAGCACAGGAAACTATCATCACTATAGAGGTCCAGTGAGTGTCTGCCCCTTGGATCAGGGTCTCAACCTGCCCACTTCTGGAGAATTCCAGTAAGCCCAATCACCAGGCTGTGATGTCACAAAACACTAACCCTACATGTCCCCCCAAAACAGAGCCTGAGACAATGACTTTGGGGACCTGGAGTTTAGTTGCATAGTAATACCAGGAAACTGGAGTAAAGGAGAAAGAATGAGGCAGGGAAGGAGGAAAAGCTGGCAAATGATGGTCAGCTTTGCTGAGGACTCTAAAGAACTGTGTAGAATGCTAGAACACACCTGCAAATTGTCCCTCTACATGATGTTAGACAGATGTTTGTCCACTGGTTGCCCTCTCCCCATTGGTTGAAAGTTGACCACAAGGCTGTTAACTCCCCTGGACTTTCCAACTGCCTTGGGAAAACTGTCCACCACAGGTGCAGGTGAAATTAGAGGTGGGCCAAGTGGATATGGTGTGGCCACAAATAGCATTGGCTGTGTTGCATTTTCAATATGTAAATACCTCAACCACATCATAAGAAAAATATACATATTGTAATTTGGGTAGCCTCATTCCCAAAGCATCCTGTGACCTCAGAAACACAGGCTGCAGGAAAGGGCTAGAAGCTGGACCACATGGGAAGGGGATGCCAGGTGGCGCAGAGTGTGTCAAACTCGGATCTTTTATATAAATGTTGCTTTTACTTACTTAAAGCTGTTTTTGTGCTGGGGGGTGGAAAGAAGGCACACACAGTAACAATGCTAAACCCATGCCACCTGACCCCAAGTCCCTTCCAGCGCCCCCACCCTGCCCTCTCCTCTGCTGACCATGTGACTCTGGCAGGCACACCCCACCCCAGCATTTCAGAGGGGCCCACGTTCATCAAGCAGTCAATCTGGGCCTCACCCTCTGGAATCGTCTTCTTTAATCCTCATGTCTACACTGTTAGGTAGACATTTCTATACCCATTTAGAGGATGAAGAGACTGAGGCTCCAAAAAATGAAAGTAACTTGCCTGAGGGTCAGGGCTTGGCAAGATTGAGCAGGACTTCACAACCAGGACTATCGGAGTGTTGGAAACTGCATCCTCAGTCCCTAATCACACAAGCTGGCCCACAGCTACTCCTGCTTGGTGCATTTAAAAAAACGTTAATGGCATTTATAATTGGCGTTCTCAGAAGAAAGAAGCATATGTATGACCAGCCTTTCTACCAATACGTCCATTCTCTCCTAAAGCATTGAATAGGTGTTGGCATCCCAAATACCCCTAAAATTACACAGTTGGAGTAAAATCCACATTTTATTAATTTTATTTTATTTTTTTCCACATTTTAAAAGATATTGCTTTTCTGGTAGTAGTTTCAACAGTGATTCAAGAGAAGACCCCTGCCAGTCCTCTGAGTGTGCCCGGCCCTGGCAGGTGCTCGAGGCCCACTCAATACAGAGAGCCGCCACGACGCCAGCAGGAGCCTGCGAGTATCTCTGAGGTTGCAGGGAGGGTCCGGGCCCAGCTGGGGCAGCAACCTCTGTCTGGACTTGGCGAGACCTCTGCTATCCCAAGCCTCTGCCAGGTCAGCACGCTCCCCTGACCTGCTCATCCTGCGGGATCTCCATCAGAGCCCACCCAGAGCCCCAGGCCAGAGATGGGCCACTTTCTTGACTCCTCCTTCCCTTCCTTCCCCACCAAGTCCCACCCATCCCAACCCCTGAATCTCTCTTGAGTTCTCCCACTTCTCTCCATTCCAAAGCTGCTTTCCCTGTCCAGGCCTCAGCGTTTGGCCAATGGCTGACTGCTGTGGCCTGTTCATGGATGGGCAGCACTTGCTTTTCAAAGACATCAACCCAGGAAGCTGTAGCCACGACTGTGTTAAGCTCTTTGCATGCATCAACTCATTTAGTTCTCACAACAACCCCATGAGTTAGATGGTATTATTAACCCCATTTTACAGACGAAGTCACCGAGGTCCAGAGATATTGTCAGTTGCCCAATACCACCTGCTGTCAGTAGTGAAGACAGGATCTGAACCTGGCAGTCTGGATCCAGAGCCCACGAGCTTCCCCTCAAGCTTGGAGCTGGAGAATGAGCCCTCTGGAATCAGACGGGCCTGGGTTTGAATCTCCTGGGAGCCCCTTGCAAGCTGATCGACCTTGGGAAATTTACTTCATCTGCTGAGTCCCAGTTTCTTTATCTGTAAAACAGGGATATTGATCTTGCCTAGGGCTGTTGAGAGGCTGAAGTGAAATAAGGCACATAAAGTGCTCCGCGCTGTCCCTGGCACACAGTGTTCAGTGGACGTTAGCTCCTATTTCACTGAGTTTTTGCTGCCTCCCATTTCCCCTCCCACGTGCCACCCATCAGACTGAGTAATCTTAAAATGCCATCTTGGTCCTGCTATTCCCTGATGGAAACTTTCCACATCTCTCCATTGCTCCTCATTGCTCTCAAGGCAAGACTTCCTTTCTTGACCCTGAATTCAAGGCCTCCCTGATACGGCCCCTGACTTTCAAGCGCCCACTCGGTACTTCCCTCCTTCCGTCTCCTGCTCCCTACTCTCCCTCTCACATCCAACGCCTCAATCATTTGCTTTTTTTCTTAGGTACCAGACTCCTCACACCCACTTGCCTCTGCACTTGCTGCTCCTACTACTTGGACCATGATTTACCACCGTGTCCACTTGACAATCTCTAGCTCAGACTTTATGACTCAAGTTGAAGGTCATCACCCTTGTGGCTCCTTACCTCTGCCCAGGTGGACTGGTTAACATGCTCCCCTCCACTCCTGCCTGGTAGCACCTCTATTATTCTTACCATGCCAGACGGAGTCAGGTTTTTTCTCTCCCTCTTTCCCATATTGGAAGAAGCTCTTTGAGGCAGAGTCTATATATAAATGCATTTTGGCATTGCCTGAACTTCTCAATGAGCCATGCCCAGCTTGAGACTGGAAGCCCCAAGTGGCCCTACTTCCAGGGTCCCTAGATCCTCTCCAGCCTTTCTGTCTGCCTCCCTGGGGCAGACCAGCACCTACCCAGAAGCCTTGGCACCAAGGGTCAGGAGTGGCCTTCATTGGAGACATGTTTTGGAGGTAACTATCTCACTCACAGCGACCCCCTTGTCTCAGGACTGCTCTTCCGACCAGAGGCAGACCAGCTTCCTTGGACACAAGCAGTTAGACTACAGGTGGGGGCCCCAAATGGTCCAGTCTCAGCCCAGAATCACATTCAAACACACACAACACTGCCACCAAATAGCAACCTAAAAAGATTTCTAGCCTTTACCTGGATTTCAGGAAGAGCACTAAAAGAGATCCAGGTTACAGGTCACAATAGCTCTCCGCATCCTCCCTCTTCCCCTGACCTCTCACACCTGCACCTGCTCCACCACCTTCCACACGTCTAGTTCCCCCTTCAATTTCTGGTTTTCTTTCTTTCTCCCTCTTCCCCCCAGTTCCTTAACCTATGGATCATCTTGGCCTCTCTGCCCCTAGCGCTCTCTCCTTTCCTCTCCTCTCTCTGCTCCCTTCTCCGCTCATTCTTCCAGTTTATCGCAGTGCACCACCTGGGAATCAGGTTGGCAAATGCGGGGTGGAGGGCAGGGGTAGGGAGTGTACTTGACAATCAGCACATTAATAAACACTGTCCCCAACGTGTAGGCAAAGGACCTGGCACGTTGTTTGTTCTTCCTTCTATTATGCTCTTATTCCTGACACCAGACTTATACATGATTTGCATATCATTAGCATATTTTTCCTGAGGTCTCGCATTAATCCTGCATCACCACCAGGACAATAGGAACTGCCTTTTACTATGCCGAGCCTGCCTTTCCCATTTACAAGCACTTTCACATTCATCATCTCATTAGAACTGCACAGCCACCCTGTGAGGAAGGTCCTGGATTTGTCCCCAACTTACAGATGGAAAAACTACAGTTCAGAGAAGCAAAATCACCTGCCCAAGGTGCCACAGGCAGGAACTGAATCCAAATCTTAGTGACCCCAAAGTGGAGCTCGTAAACTCCGCTCTCCACTGCCTCAAATTTTAAATCCTCTTACAGCTGATGCCGAGGCCACCGTGTCCATACTAAGGTACACACACGTGCACACCCACACGCCACGCCCACCCACAGAGAAACACATCCAGATCCACGCAGGGGCAGACACTCCGACACCCACAGGTGAAAGCGTGCGCAGAGCCCACGCTGGAGGCACAGCTGCCCGCACTCATGTCCACACAGACGTGGGCTCCCAAGCAGCACACTTGTGACGGCACTGCTAGCAGAGCTTCATTAATGTGGACAAGAGAAAAAGGACTTGACCCCATTGCTCCCCTCGGTAGTCGCCACAGCTACTGACGTCCCCCTCCAGGATTCCCCCAGGATCCCCCCAGGACATGGCCTTACTCTGCCCGAGGCCCTCCCTACACACTCTGCCCCTTGCACACACTTATTTTGTGCCCCTTCCTGAACTCAGCTCTGCCACCGAGCTCTGCTGGGACCTTGTTATTTTTACAGCTGCAGGGAGCAAACTCTCAAGAAGAGGGAAGAGTTTGCTAGGAGGGCGAGTGCCTGACACCTTGAGTCACTGCCAGCTCCACTCCCGAGGGCCAGATTTTCCCTGGCTTGGCTGGGATGGTGGCTCTGGTCAGCCAGGACCATCACCGGGGCCGACCAGAGGGACCTTTCCTGGCAAGCCAGCTTACTGCCGCTGCCAATTCTCTGCTCAGGGCTGGGAATACCCTGGGCTGGTTCTGGGCTCTGTGCCTGGAAAAGTCCCTCAACCAGCAGCCAGGGGAAGGGGTGCTGCCTCAGCAAGGATGTGGCAGATCCCTCGGATTCTCCAGCTTTCACTCCCCCGGCCCCCTCCTTTTAGGCAGGAAGCATCAGGGCTCTGTCCATTTGTGGATCAGGGAACTTGTAGGCTGGTTTATAGGACCAAGGGGCCTACCCAGGAAGTTGGGTTGAGGGTGGGAAGGCTATTCCTGGGTGTGTTTACAAGAGAGAAGGAGACTGAGAAAGAAATATTTGGGGATTGGGGGCAAAGGGAAAGAAGCAGAGTGTGTCTTCTCCTAGGTGGAGCTTCCTGTTGGATCAAAGGCCAGGGACAATCACCTCCTGGAGGCTCCCATCTCACCTGAAAGACAGCAAAAGTCAGACCCATCCCATTTGCTGCCATCAGTTTAGCCAAGCCATGTGTTTTCTATCTGCGACATCTGGCTGGAGAGACCCACTGTGACATCAGATGCTCTCCTTCCAGGGTCCCTCTCTTGCTCCCTCACCTCTCAGGCCCATACCCAGTCTATTAGGCCTAGGATCTCTGCCAAAAGTTGTCTACAAGATTGGACACCTTTGAGTCTTTGGCTGTGCAAGGAATGCCTCCTGGGAAAGGCAGAGGGCACTTTTCCTGGCAAGGGGCCTGGGGAGAGGATGCTGAGGCCTCCCCAGCATACCCACCCTCTTCTCTGCCGAAGAATAGGAACGTTGTTGACTTTGGTGCAAATAACTCATTATTTTGCTTCCCAGACCAGAAAGCCCCAAATGTGGAGTTAATTCCCCATTCTAACAGAGGGCTAGTGCCAGCCAGCATGGGGAGTTTTACTTAATACCCACTGGGCACCACTGTTTCCATCATTGGGTTAATTAGTCCCCAAGAGCCCCATCCCAAGGAAGGCTGCTTTGCACTGGGAGTCTAGAGACCCAGATTCCATATCTGCATCTGGCCATGACTGTCATGTAAGCATCCTTAGACAAGGCCCTTCTCCTCTGGGCCTCAGTTTTCCCATCTGAAAAATGAACCTGGAAGATCTACAAAGTCCTTTCTTACTGGCTGAAAGCTTCCATGACATTCTGTGATGCTGACATCCTGTAGCAGGCTACAACACTCTGTGATGACACCCTAAATCATTCCATGACATTTACAACCATCTACAGCATTCTACAATGACATTGGAAGGCAGTCCTTGACATTTTATGACAATTACAACAATCTACAGCATTCCAAGGCATCCTTTGACATTTACAGCAATCTATGACATTTACAAGAATTCACAATATCTTATGATATTCTTTGACCTTCCAGAGCATTTTACGACATTCCTTGACATTCAACATCACTCTATAGCATTCTGGCCATGATATTCTGTGGCATTCTGTGACATCCTAAATTTATTCCATGTGAGCTTGTCTCTCTTCCAAGGGGTCTCCCTGACAAAGCTGGAGAAACCATATTCCTACCCCAGAGCCCCTCCCTAGAATCTCCCTAAAATGTCCAAGGTGCATGACCCTTCTTTGGTCA